>JAMKCH010015492.1:0-42167 GCA_023653785.1 Ophioderma brevispina
TATGTATATAGGACTATATTGGTTTCCAAATTTTATTTATACAACACACCCGTGGCGCTGATACTTTCCGACCACTAGTGGATTTTCTGCGAACCACCGTTCTCAGTATTCCACTAGTGGGCGTTTTGCGTAGGGGTCCGCAGAAGATCCACTGTGGCATGCCTTACATAACTCAATATTCCTGACAAACATAAAAAATTCAGAATTTTTTGTCAAGATCTCACTCACTTTTATTTCGTGTTAAAACCAATGTCAATCTCCTAAATTGGGATTTTATTTGGCTGCCCTCCCCGCCCAATAGTATTTGCAGCTAGTAATTGTAATCCTTATCAAACATATAAGACCCTGCATTCACTGTTTGCCTGACTAATGAAACAGCGAGGGAGACACACTATGATCAGAGTTGTCTCACATCCCATGGCGCAGTTTAGTCAACTTCCATTCCTCAGTGTATTTAGAAAATACACCCCCTGGTTTTTTGGGTATGAATATGATAGTCAGAGCACACAAGGTCAGTTCATGTCATGTATACAAGTAGAACCCATTCCACACTGAACTGTGTCCCTTTTAGCATGAGGTCATATGTAAGACTTCTCAAGCGTTTTTCTCTCTCTGTTTACATGAGTCCAGGCTTATTGCCCAGTTAGGGTCATATTACATTATGGAGAATGTGAGGGGAGGGGGAATTTTCACTTCAAATGGATTCTGTCTTCTAATTATTTCCCTCCCTTGCATCTGTTTTATTGAATTTTGTGAGTTATTTTTCTATCAGTGATATGTTGTATTCTTTCCATCTATTTAACATGTAGTCAAGCCAGCAGACGGCTCAGATTATGTACTGGAACTATTATGGCACCAATTCTGATAACCAAACTTCCTTAAAACAATGAGACTTATTATTTGCCACAAGAAGACTATTATTTATGATGAAATGAATTATGTATATATTTTTTATCAGTAAATTTTGTATGCATGTATGTATGGGCCATGAGGGGATGTCATTATGGTCCCTGGGCATTGTTTGGGCGACACTATCTCATAAAGGGTATTCTTCCTTGGAAACTGGCATATTAGTGAATAATGGGAACTAGGTACTCTCTTTACGATGAATTGAAACCAAGGCGATGCTAAGCCCAGGCAAAAAATTGCATAAAATAGGGTTTTTGTGGGCCTCCCAGCTATATCTGAGGAACCCTTAGCAATCTCTTGTGCCTGTTATGTGTGGGATGTATGTGTGTATGTATGTGATGTTTGTGTCACTAAAAATGTTATTTTTTTTGGTTAAATTTGGACCTCATTGAATCAGTTCAAATGCAGAACTGGAACCAACGCCAACGTGCACCACAGGATCCCTCATATGTTTGAATGATGGTCAAAGGTCATGTGCCAAGGTCAAAGGTCATTGTGAGGTCCACTTGACAAATGAGGGCTCACATTAAAACAAATGTAAAATTGACCTCAAATTGAAAGTTGAAGTTCAATTGGAACAAACTTGTGTCATAGGGGCACCAAGGGATCCCTCATATGTTGTGGAGGTCAAAGGTCATAATGGCCCAAGTGCGAAGGTCATACAGAGAGCAGCGGCCCACAGCTTATATCTTTGAATATAGCGAGCGTGAAAGCTGAG
The DNA here is from genome assembly GCA_023653785.1 of Ophioderma brevispina. Lineage (NCBI taxonomy): Eukaryota > Metazoa > Echinodermata > Ophiuroidea > Amphilepidida > Ophiodermatidae > Ophioderma > Ophioderma brevispina. Next base: position 1,628 of record JAMKCH010015492.1, read on the forward strand.
AACCGCAAAATTCTAGTTTACCTTATGATTGTGTAGATATGTTTTGCCCCGCCTATGATTTTTGCCCTGGTGCTGCCTTTGTGCCTCTGGAGGAGCATTGTCACAAATCTGCTGACTCCCATGGAAAGTGCAGCATTTGCACTTTTGGCTAACTGAGAAAAAAAAAACCTATCAATCTTATTATTTAGCACACTGTGCCATGTAGGAAAAAATGATGTCCTTAAATAAAAATGTTATAATGGCAATTTAACCTTAACGGTGCAAATAAGAGATTTTGAGGCAACCCAATATTGTGTCATAATAGTAATTTCATATAGATTAGACACGCAATGATGTCTTGTGACGGCCTGGTTTTGTATAGAAATGTCTTAACCTACCACAACTAAATCTCACAAAAGCTCCACTGCACCTGAGTGAGAAAATGCACTAAGTCCAGAAGTAGCGATGACGGTCATCACACTCAATACTCATATTGGGCACGAAAATCGCTGGCCGGTCAGTGACAAACCGGCCGTAGCGTGCTATCCCGGGTTCATGGGACTGGGGCCTGAGGGCCCTGGGTTCCGAATCCCCACCCAATTTCCGACTTTTCCCTTTCCCCTCTTCCCTCACTACCTTCAGTCCTCCCTGGAATAGGCTAGAAAACCGATTATGGGGGTTAGGGTTAAAAGAGAGAAAAATTGGTTTTTATTGTTTATTGATTTGCTTTATATTTCAATGTAAAACATAGGCTGACTTTTCGTATTGCTCATAGACGAAATTAAGAATTTCACATTTTTTTTTTGTACTACAAATGAAAACATTTCTCAGCATAATCCTCTCAGTGGGGAATATTTTTGAATGGAAAGCTTTAACTAGGCAAAAATCACATTGCCTTTCGATTTTTTTAGGGACACCTGAAAATGTGGAAATCGTCTCGTTGCACTTAATTTTTCAGCAAAATTTGTAACTAACCATTAGTTGATGTATTTTTGTAGATAGTGCATGGCACAAGTTTTTGTTTCTCAAACAATGCTGGAAACTTGGAATGTCATACTGGTATCACTTTTTCAAAGGCATCTGTTTTGTGACAAGTCATGCCTGCCACAGGATTATGTTGCTCTTTTTTGAACAACTGTTTGCAAACGTACTCTGAATGAAAGTGGTGAATCTGAGAAGCTACAGGTGGAGTGTATGTTTACAAAGAGATGTGATTTCAGAAGAACCTTAGGACCCAGTGGCAGTGTTTGGCAGCAAAGCGCAACATCTGGTCAATTAAGATCAAAATGTTTGGTAAAAGTCATCTTCTCAGCTAATTCATTCATCCCTTTTTGGATGGAAGGAGTGCCATTTCCATCATCTGTATCCCTGAGAGTGAGTTCAGCTCTGACCACCACATCCAACCATTGGGTCATCATACAGGAATTTGAAATTGCCACTCCTTCTTCAAGGGCAAGCACAGTATTCTCTCCTTAGCCAGCTGGTACCTGAGTCTGCTCTCCTTTGACTCCTCGCCTTAGGGGCTCATTCAGGCCTCATGAACTTGTGAAAATCCCAAGTCCAACTTGGCCTCCCATGACAGAAGATTCATTCTCCCATTCTCTGTAGGCTAATGGAACGCCCTTCCTGCTCGTGTAGGATCAAATCAGGACTTGCAGAGCATCAAATGGGAGGAGAATTGCTATCTTGGCACAATCTGGTCAGCATTTACTAACTTAGATAAGTGCTTTTAATGGCCTTGATTAGCCTTGACATAAATAAAAAGGGAGATCCATGTGGGCTTGCGATTCATCACACTTGGGTACTATTTTAAAGACATACAACCCTGGCTGCCAAATTAAGGTACAATTAACAAGACCTATGCCACCTGCAACAATTTTAGGTGAATTCTAACTATTTCTTGCATAATTATGCAATTAACTCATTAGTAATTCATTACATGCCGATCTCTGGATTCAAAATTACAACACAGCACCAAAAGTCGTGGCTACCACCATACCAGTTTGATGTTCAGGATTTGCTGAATTTTGATGGTGCAGATGGATTAAAGGGGATTATTCCAATTTAAAGTATATACAGTTTTCATCTTGATAGAAGGCCTTTCACCCCAAAAACACCATCTGTAAAGTTTCGCGCCAATATTTCAACCCGTTTTGTGTGAGACCTCAAAACGTGATTTTTGTAATCCCCATATAGTGTAAAATTAATATCGGTTGACCAAAACGGGGCACATTTTAACGCTGCCCTTCAGGAAATCATCAGAATCATTTCTCTTCATCGAGGTTGCAGCTGGCTAAGCGCACGATCCTATCAGCACTTAGATTTGTAATATCACCCATAACAGCTCCCATTTTGTCCGCAGTGATGTGATCAGAACATGAGGCCTGTGCTGTATACTTTTTGAAAACAGGTTTATTTATGAACATTAATGAGCTCATTTGCACATTCAATTAATCCCATTAATCCACTCTACCGACTAACCTGATTAGTCTATGAACTTCTAAGTGACAACACGGCGATGGAAATGATGATTTCATTTGTGATATTAACTTGACAGGTTTGAAATTGAATGTGCTCATTTGCATATTTTCACTACAATTGATTTAAACCCACAGTTGTGGGGCCATCTTTATTATGCATCACATAATTCTTGTATGTCAAAGCATATGAAGTAATTGTCAAGATGTGAGTGCAAGCTTGTAAGTGCAATAAGCTCCATTTGTCAAAATAGGGATCACACATACTAATATCCAGTATCCTGAGTCGTGGCTCTTGAAATGGTAATTCTGGGGATGCAGTCGCCTGAAGAACATTTAAGAGCCACTGACTTAAGTAAAAATAAATTGAGTATCGCTAATGGTGGCACACAACAGATGTATCACATGGGCATGCTTTATTGCACTTACAGACATTTCTTTCACATCACCCAATGATTGTCTCCTTGTTAGCAAAAAAGGGATGCTGAAAAAAATGTTGTAGTTTGCCTTAGCAAGTTTGGCCAAAGGTTAATTTTTTAAAATTTCGCTAAAGGGTCAATGTATCAAGTCTCTTAATTTTCATAAAAATGGGCCGCAATTTTCTTGCCACAATAAGTTCACTCTTATTGAATTTTTAAGTCAAAATCCCTCATCTCGTGGGCTAATTCATTGGCAAGTAAGGTTGACAGTCTTGATTTGACTTCAAAGGACATTTTAGAAGGTTTGTTAAGCACCTCATGGTCCGGCCTCTGGAAAAGGTGCGGCAATTTTCACGCTGGGAGGGGGGGGGTAAAGTTGCTACACAGGATAAGCTTAAATAATGGTCCAAATAGCAACGTTAGTATAGGGCTCAAATGGTTTAGTGTGGTAAGCATAAGGAGTAAAAAATTCTATGGTGACCTGTCGGTAAAATGTCGATTGCTATGAAGAATACAGCATAATAGGCTAAAGGGTCCAACATTTATTCAGCAAAGGTCGAAGGTCTTAATAATATAGTTTTGATTGATTTTAAAAGTTCTTAAAATTATAAAATTACATTGATTTAAAGTATGTTGGGTTTATTTTGCTACCGTCTGGCAATGGCCTCTTCGTTGTGTAAGCAAGGGAGGGGGCACTTTTCCGCCACATCACATCAAATGGGGGGGACAAATTGGCAGATGCTACAAGTGTAGGTAAAGCCTACATAATTTAATTCATGTAATTTTATCAATTTAAAGATACTTTTAACTCAATCAAACCATTATAAGACCTTGACCTTTACTGAATCAACATTTTAACCTTAACTTGATTTTTGGCTGTATATTCTCGCATATACGATGCATTTTAAGCAGAGTAGGTCACGCCATAGACTTTTTTCCTCCTTGTTACCACACAAGCAATTTGAGCTATACTACAGGTTAATTGGACCAAGTGTTAGAAAATTTACCCCTTGGAACTTTACCCCCCCTGTCGGAAATTGCGACATTTTCCAGAGGGACATGTGGGCTAAACCCTCTAATGTCGATCTTTGAAGTCAATCAATCGTCAAACCTTGCTTGCTTCAACGATGAGTCACAGTAATTGAGGATTTTGACTTAACTTATATGAACCCCGAAAAAGACCACCACAAAAAAAGCGATCTCACAAAATCCTACAGCGCTGAGTGAGAAAAAATGCTCACTGGATGTAAGTGTTGTGGCATCGAAACAATAGATAGCATATGGGCTACGAAATCACTCTGGCCGGCGGGCGCACGACAAACGTACTCCAAAAAAAAAATGCAGACCTACCCATGCGTAGCTTGGTATCCTCCGCCAGTCTATCTGGTTCGAGACAAATCAAATTTGCGACTCTTTCTTCTCTCCTCTTCCCGTCATTTACCTTCTGCTTACGCCGATGGGGCTAGAAACGTGATGTTTGGGTTAAAGCAGTAGGAATAGTTTTGCAGGGCATGTACAATGTGTGGTCTAATTGAGAAGATTGAATAATTTGGTCTACATCATCCTAGGGAGGACGGCATATGACCTGCTCTAATTTTCCGCCTGCCAACATGATTATCGAGTGGGTATATACGGTATAACCTTCATGTGACCGTAAGAGTTGAGTATGGACAAGGCACTTTTTTGCTGGAAATGTAGCTTGGGTGTGTAGAATAAGAATCTTCCGGGTGTCACCTGCACTCCCTTGAGCAATTTTGAGAAACTCCCAAGATGGCGTCGTCCATAAATGATAATTATCTCTTGCACAGCACACCTATATATCAACTTATGGAGTTTACTAGATAATACTATAGGATCCAATGATTCAATGAACAAGTGTAAGGCACTTGTAACATTAGTCAATACTTTCAAAGTCAAGAATGGGAGCAAATGCATAATTATTTAAATAATGCCATATAAAAAAGCAAATACCTGCGATAAAAATTAGACGAGGAGTACTTAGGTTATGTTGTTGGGGCTAGACACAATTAAATGTATTTCTGATACTTTTAAATTGTAACATGACGTAAATCAATATGGCACCAAACGGAACATCTTCGAAAAACATTGCACAAATTTATAAGTATGACAAAAAACCTTCAAATCGAAATCAATGTGTCAATGACATTAGATTAGAAATGTACCTTTGATCCTAACCAGATGTACAACATACATTTTCAATTTGTTTTAAAAAATGCGCCAAAATCTCGAAATAACTAGTGTGGTGCAAAGTTGTCAAAAAACCATAGAATTAGCATTTTTCACATATATCTTGCAGTCAATTTATATTTGGACCACATTTTTTATTTTATCCCGGAGTACCTGGTACTCAACTTGATTATTGATCATAAAGGGTACATTCTAATGTTTCTTGACACGAATATTTATAGCTTGAAGGTAATATTTAGACATATGTGTCAAGTATTTCTTGAAGATATTCACATTTTGGGCTGCATATTGATTGACGTCATGATGCAACTTTAAAAGTATCAGAAATACATTTATTGTGTCTAACAACATAATCTAAAGTACTTCATGTTTAGTTTATCACAGTGTTTGCTGTTATACAGGCATATTTTAAAATGATTAGTTATTTGCATTCCATTTTGAATTTGGAGTACTACTCAGTTACAAGTGGCCATGCATTTGTCTCATTGGTCTATAGGTATCTAGTATACTTCATATTTATAATATAGGGTTGATTAAATAATTATCCTTTATGGGCTATACGAGCCATCTTGGATTTCTCAAAATGCTGAAGGGTGCCGCAGGTGGCACCAGGCAGATTCTAATTCTACACACACCTTATCTATCATTTTTCAAGGCAGAAAAATTGTGTCCATACTCAATTTACGTCACTTGGGGTGGCCATAATTGGGCCATGGCTTACCTGACTAGTAGGAAGAAGTGACTTGACAAAAAACCAGAAAGCCGCCTTTTGGAGGATGCTTCTGAGGGTTATTATGTGCTATATCATGATATGGAGCCATCATTAGATACTTTAAAAGGTGCAAGACGAGAGATTTTCACTTATCAGGTGTCCCTAAAAAAAATCGAAAGTACTAATTTTGCCTGGATGTAAAGCTAGGTTAGCGACCATAAAAATAAGCCCCCTCCAGAAGAAATTAAAGCTGAGAAATGTTTGCTTTTGGTACAAAAAATTGTGAATTTTCTATTTGTATAGGAGCAAATTGAAATTCAGCCTAATGTTTTAATATATTGAAGATTTAGGCAAATCAAATCACCTTTTTGCCTCTCTTTTAAGGAACATTTTTGTATCCAAATAACAAGGTAAGAATCTATTGAGTGTCTTATCTATATGAGAATTACTATTATGACACATACATATTTGGGTACGCTCTCAAACAATGCATCTCGTTGCAAAAAACAAACTTTTAAGGGAGGTGAGGTAGAAGTGGTTTGGGGCTTCCGGGGGTAACCCATTTAGAAACGGGCAAATCTGTCATCAGTTTGGGCCTATTAGTCCAAGCCATTAATATTTGAAAAAAAAAAAAAATCTCTTTTATTTTTGGTAAATTGTTATTGAAGTCTAATCTTGTGCTATTGAGCCATTATTTTTTTTTGGGGGGGGGGGACAAAAATACATTTCTTCAAGAAAAAAATGTGCTGTGACTCTCTTACAGAAATTGGTGCAAATATGGTGCATCGAATAAGATGCAAGTCTTAGGGTCCGTCTACGTACAGCATGCTGCGTTGCGGTGGGTTTGTGGTGGTGCCAGAATTGCAGTCTCCTCCACTTCCCCGGAAAGATCGATTGCGGTATTACCGCAATGAAGTTGAAATTCATTTTAAATGGATTGCAATGCATGTGCGGTTTGTTGCGGCATTGAAAGGATCAATATATTGGCACTGCAATGCAGATGCAGTAGAGACAAGATAATGTGTGTATACTTTTTGGAAGGTTATGAATATTAATGAGCTCAATTTGAATATTTTCAATTAAAATGTGATTTAAACCACAGTTGTGGTGGCTATCTTATAATGCATCGCATAATTTTTTTCTTTGTTGGAGTTGATAGTAGGATTATTCTGATCATGTGAACCTATAGGCATTCAATGAACATGAATCTACTAGAATAGTAACAGACATTCCACGGACACCAGCATAATAGAAAGACAATTCACACATGAATTTCAGTTTCTTCTGACAAAAAAAATATCAGTTTGATATTTACACCGCGTCTATTATGTAACATAATTATAAATAAATTATCTTCAACAAATTTAAAAAATTACCATGGTCAAATCAAGAGCAGTTATTGAAAATCACCTCAAAAATGTTCCCCCCCTTTTTTTTTTCCACCAAGGTTTTTTTTTTTTTTTTTTTCATGAAACTAATGAAAATGCTCAGAGATTTGTTTTACATCTCTAAGGTAATTATTTTGCACAAATACATTTACCCAGGGCGTCCATAAAAATTGCGAGAAGACTAAAGCTGACAGTTTTCTGTAAAATAAATTGGAATAAACTTAAAAATTCCATATTGCAACGTTAGCTTTTTTCAAGCTGAATACAAACCTTCTATGGCTTCACTTGGCTCCAAAGTTTCGTTGTAGGTTTAAACCATGACATCTTTGCTGTGGTCTTACAACAAAGCTATGTGACTTTTCTTATTTTGGGAAATGAAATGTTTTTCACTCAGCATGTTCTTTCGTAATCTTCGGGATATTAAATTTTTAATCCTGCAATTATTCTCCTATATTAATGGTTTGACAATAATATGGTGTTTAATGGTTTTACTCAAAGCACGGATATAAACGAGCATCTTTGTTGGCTCAAAATCGGCCAACAGGATTTTTAAGTCTATCAGAAAATAGCATAACTCTTCCTCCAAAGTCCAAATGACACCAATTGAACGTTTTCTGAAAGCCTAGTTATCCCCTTTTAACCAAAGGCCAACTTGGAAGAAAGACAAATTAATTCTTAACTATTGTATTATTTTTTTTATTGTGAAGTAGGGTTTTTATGACTCACACTGTATGTTACGCTCAGTATTAATTAATTTACAAAGTAAATGAATACGCAAAATATATTTAACAGTATTTCAGTATAAGGCTTTTAATATATTGCAGAGTTATTAGGCTAATTAGGTCTAATAAGTGTAGATACGAATTTGTTGTACTCAAAAGTGAATATCTGTTGAGTGCAACAAAGTGTAACTGGTAGATACGACTTTGTTGACGGACAAGGAAATCATTGTGTGTAGATCGCCATTATTTTAATTACCCAATTACTTCTTAATTAGTCACCCTAAGTGGGAATTAAATATATTAAAAAATGCATTTTCATCGTGTGGTTAAGAAATTATTTCATTCAAAAAGTGATTTAATAAACGAATGAAAACACCAAAAACGCTTCTCCTGTACCAATCATGAAAAATGTTAGATACGACTTTGTTGCACTAATGACCGCTCTGTTTCATTTTCTTGTGGTTCATTGGGTGGGGTTTAGCATTAGCTTCAGTGCCATTAATGCCAATTTCCCTCTATCATTACAGTGATTCAAATGATATCAAGGAAAAAAAGTGATTAAATGTTATAAAACAAAAAATGTTCCCCTGGTTTAGTATTTGAAGCCACTGGTAGGCCATTTGGGAAAACCCCAATGCAGCCTAAGCAGGAGGATAAAGATCCTGGGCATTTACACAAAATGTGACTTTGGATGTTTTTCCTCATTTGGACTTCCCCAAAACAATAGGTCGCAAAATGAAAAACAAACTGTACTTCTTTGGAATCCTTTTAAAGATATCATAATTAAAATACTTGTTAGCCTATAATAAGTAGGTATGTAAGGTGGAATTACGGTTTTAATTAAGAAAACCTGAACATTTTTTGCGAACGAAAATTAAACGTGTACACAGTATAACTTGTTAAAAAAAATACTTCTTTCCGTTTATGAATATTACAAAACTCTTCCCAATGCCGTCAAGAAAGATGACAAAAAGAGTATTTACAACGAGTTTAAATATTCTCCGTTCACATCGGTAAGTAATTAAGAGATTATAATTTTGTTCGGAGATCGAATAGTCGAAGATCATGGAACATAGCATTCACGGATGTATTAAATTATTCTTTACCACATTGATACCATGAATAAATAGAATAAAGTACAAAATTGACGCAGCGTTCTTTTAAGCATGAATTTAATGGCACCTCGAAGGGGCAACCCCCCTTTTTTGGTGCCAATTATTTAATGTAAATTGTTCATTGACATGTTCCCCTCCTTTTAATCCAAAAACAAACATCTACCGGCGGTCTACCGGGGTATAGGAAGGATACAGGGTGATCCCAAAGTGATGGATAAGGAGGGGTTGGTGGTAACCACCCCCCCCCCCTTCGAAAGAAGTACCAACATGCCTAACACAACACAGGAACATCAAACACTTGATTTTTGTACCAATAGATAGCTATGGTCCTCCTCTTTCCATTGATACCAAAATAAGCACCAACAGCCTTAGCATTACGTCACAATGACTCATCATTCGCATGTTCAGCAAAACTGCCATTCCATAGACACACACAGTGAAAAATCAATTTGTTCGCCAAAAAGTTAGGAAAAAAATCCGATTTTCATGCGGTTTTTGCTCGACTTGATGGGCAAATGACTATTTTTTCTATAATGACAGCATTTTAGAGCTTATAAATAAAGGTGTGAGTCGCCTAAAAATTGCGAAATATCAATTTACCACCCCTATATTCAGGAATTTTCGTACTTTGTTCCTCAACATATGACGTCTGGTGACGTCATAATGGGATGTTATACTTATTTTGGTCCCAATGGAAAGAAGCCCTCTAGCTATCCTATGTCCAAATTTACAGGAATCGGGTTTCAGTAACGAATCCACAGGGGGAAGGTGGTAACCCCCCCCTTCGGGAGTTTTGTTACAAAAAATGGCTCCAGTAGACGAGGGTTAATCATATGAATTACAAAAGTTCTTTCAGACCTGGTATACCAAATGGGTTTCTCAACACCAACTCATCATTAAAATTGCATGAATATTGACCAAAGTAGTAACCAATTATAATAATGGGCCGTCGTGGCAATATGGTAATGTTTAAAGAACCTTATCTAAATCAATTAAGGGATCTTTTCTTCAAGGTTGTTCCTTGATGGTATTTACAAAGTGGTAAGTCAAAATGCTATTCGTAAAAGTTCAATGATTCAGTATTCTGAGTCATGAAAATAGGGCCAGGGGTTATTGAGTCAGAGACCTAAAAACGAGCATTTTGGGGTGTAAAGTTTAAAAAGATGTATTGTGTGCAGCTAGGCTTTTAAAAGGGGGGGTCTATGACAGGGGCGGATGACGCTTGCCCACCCCCCCCACACCAAAGATTTATGGCAATTCATAGATCTGCTTGAGTGAGAATGGGAGTTTCCGTAACCTCACCATGCATACTACAACTTTTTTCTGACACACTTATGAATTCGGAACCCCCTTCACGGAATTAAAGCACAGGTTTATTCCGTCAAGGTTTCCGAATTCCATATGTGTGTCAGAAAAAATTGTGGCAGAGGTGAGGTGGTTACGGAAACTCCAATGAGAAGATTTCCTTAATCTTGTCATTATAGAGACAATGCTCCTTAAGGAGCAAAGGCTTAAAGAATTTTTGTTGTCTTGTGTTTTAACTCTGCTCAAACCGGAAGTTCGGATGGAATTGACAAGTTTTCAAATGTTGTAAAATGCAAATAATGAAATGGTATGGCTAGAATTGTAAAGGGGCAATGCAAAAGGTATTTAAATCGCCATGCAGAAGGGTCTAAGAAGAATCGCAAACATAAACACTTAACTGAACAACAGGGGGGCCAATTTATTTGGTTATATTTTCGTATATTTTTCTGTCTTTTGGTTTGCGCTGTAGTGCGAAAAACTTAGTGGAGTCACTTAAGATTCTGATTTCTTAGTGCACACACATAGTGGACATAAAGCAAAATAAAGAAACAATTTAAAAGTTTATAGTAAGCAATTGAGTACATTAATATCTTGTTTACGAAAAATATTTTCTGCTTATATGGCTAATACTATATTAATTCATCTTTACCAATCAACACAAATCACTGGGTAATCGCACAAGGTTCTAGGTGATGAAACGCCGTAGAGACGTAGAAAAAGGCAGAGAAAGAAACAATTAGCGTCTCTTTTCGCTCATTTTGGGGGGAGTAATAATTAAAGAGTTTTTTTGCCCTAGTTCTTAATGAACAAAATGTTTAGGTTTTTTATTCTTTATTGTTGAAGTATTTGAAACCTTCTAAGCTTAGGTACATTTCATTTGAAATCCTTTGGAAAATTGTTATAACGCATTGGACCCCGAGGAGCCCCCCACCCCCCACCCCCCCCCCCCCCATATTTTTTACCCCCCCCCACCCCCCCCCCCCCCGTGCACTAACGGAAGCGCAAACCCATAATTGTCAGGTAAAGTGTTGATCGTGTTTGGACATGTGCGTTAAAAAAAAATAACAAAGACGACAACTTATTTAATACGGAATATCATGAAAGAAAATGAAGAAAATGACGGCGTCATACATGGGAATAATACAATATAATAAAGATTTTGATAACTATGCAACTGAGTCTATATTTCGCCCTATGCATGGTTTTCGAAAGAGACACACGTTTATTTGGTTTAGCCCCAAATGCTGGTTTGGCTTTTGAAAAATCAAATGGGAAGCGCATCTATATTGGGCTGATTTTGGCACAGTGCAATCTATTGTTGCGCAGCAGAAATGGAGCTAAGCCTCCCAATAGACAGGCGCGAGACAGACCTGAGCCTCCGGAGGGTCAAGACTCAAGAAGTTCCCCATTTTTCCGGCTCACTTCCGCTCGCCGGTAGACCCATATTTTTTCCAGACGGTTCGAAATTATGGAACGAGCGAGAGGGGGGAGGGGGGGCTGGGGGTGAGGTGGAGCCACTTCGACCTGAGACCCACAGCACCACTATTATTCTCCTTCCATTTCCTCTATCACTTGTCCTTCCCTTGCTTATATTTTCCTTCTCTTTCCCCCTTTCTTATCTCGTTTCCCTTCTCCTTCCCCTTTTGCTTCTCTCTTTTCCCTTCTCCTTCCCTTTGCCTCCTTCTTTCTCCCTCTTCTTACCCTTTTCTCCCCTTCTTCTCGTCCCATTTTTTTTCAGCTCTCAGTCCCATTTTAGTTGTTCCGGGGGGGCAGTATGCCCCCCCCCCCTTGACCCCCCGATGGTGACGCCCTTGCAATAGACAGTTTGTAGACTCGTTAACACCAAGATCTGATTGGCTATACTATAGACTTGTGATGCTTAAAACCATAGAGTACGGTGCGATACCGCGGTTTAGCTCAGCTTAGCGAAAACTATAGATAGGCTGTTCAAAAGCCGTGTTGGTCCATGGCACGCACAGCAATAGTCCAGAGGGTTAAAGACCCGTTGGAGCAAATCGTGCAATTTGTGATAGAAGTATAGCATTTGGTACCCGCTTAATATGGGACCATAACCAAGTATTCAAAAAAGGGAATCCAGCTAGATTTGGGACCTTTGGCGGCCGTGGTGACCATTTTTCAAAATGGTTGCCAATCACATTTTCAATGTCGCATATTTCGTTATACACAATCAGTTTGTGTCTTACCCCATGTTTGAATGCCAAGGTATTCAAATATGACAATTTGTATTCTGATCAGGTATTTTGTTTTCCAATATGGCCCGCAATTTGCGCCTAAATTGACATTTTCTTATACCTAGATTCACAAAATTATCGACTAGATTTTGGTGTTTTTTTTTGTCTATACTTATATATGTTTTAAGATAAAGAAATCCAAATATTTCGTACATGTTGAAAGTCTCGTGACAATTCCTGTGTTTCCAATTATGGCCACATTTTGATGTTAACATTAATGGACCATTAAAGGGAAATAGTCGGGACTATTAACTTTTGAGATGTTATTAAAAGCATTGCTAGAGAATCGCATTTATATATATATATACTAAAAAGATTCCGTAATTCGTAACTAAATGAACAAAAAGATACTATGGAAGGTCGCCCATTTTCAATAAAGTGGGAACCATGGTGACGAAATCAGATTCTTGTATTGAGAATTAAGCTCAGTATTATTATCCGAGATATGAGGCATTGAAACTAAAAAATTGCAGGTTCATTTTGATAAATGGCCATAATTACAGCCACAGGTCAAATCCAGCTGGGGTTCCGTTTTGAAATAGTTAGTTATAGTCCATATTAAGTGTGTGCCAAGTGTCATATTTCTATAACAATGGACCCGATATTTTGCTATCTGTGGAATAAAGTAGAGCTAACCAATTAATTATGTTACAAAAGTCCCCTTCATCCTTATACTGCGCTGCAGTGTTGGGGTTGCATTGTCGAATATCGATCACTCTCTGATGGACATAACTCACCACAAATCCAGTTACAAATGCATTGATATCTATATCCGCAGTGTGCCAGAGTAGTAGTATATGAATATACACTTTCTAGTGGCATCAGTTGTATTGTTGATTATCCAGTTGTTGCTCAGTGCATATATTCTACGAATAAGTCTCCAGTAAGGTTATCGGAGGCAGAGAGCACAAATATATAAACATGAACGCCAAACAAAAGATTATAGATAACTGCACGCGGAACAAAAGAATCTTGATAATTTGTGCAGTCCGTCTTCTGGTGACTTCAGACACCTCTAGAAACAAGGAGAATGCTTCGTAAAATTACAAGCTCTGAACAACAAGGGATTAATCAATATACACAGATTTACCAACCATGTCCATCAAGAATCGTTAAGGTTGGTTGACAAAGTTATCAATGTGTGAAATGGCGTGCGAGTGGCTTTCAATTCTCCCAGTTTCACTGGACCTCTCTCTATAATATTTTTTTTTAAAATTCAAATGAAAAAAACATTGGAGTTGAAAAGTGAGTTTTCTGATCAAAATGAAAACCGAACTTTTACCAATGGGAATTGAAATATGTACCCATCACTGAAAAACACATTTCTTAAAAAAAACAATATTTTTAAATTAAAAGTTGCCATTTTCTATGTGAAAAGTAGGTTATTCTCTATGAAAACGTAGAATTTCAAAAACTTAGTTTATTAGTCGATTTTTTTCGAAAAAGTTATCATTGATTAAAACTGGTAAAGATGAGTAAAACGGCGGTTTTTCGTTGATATCTGGAGAATGAAATGATTTTAGGGCTGAATTTCAGGACGACACTGAGAAAAAATACGGCCTTTCATTCGATATCAAAATCGTACTACGTCCGGGTGGTACCGGGGGGTAGTAAAGACGATCGAACACGCACCTTTAACAAGTTTACTTAAATATTGCCCCCCTCTTCCCCATGAAAAATTAGTGATTTTCTGCACGGTGTCACTTCATTATAAAAAACAACATAGGCCTCTATATTAGTACTATACGAACAAATTTTAATGTCTGCTAATGGCGAGGTTAGGGGCCGAATAAGGTACCGGAGCATGTAGATGTATAAAATATAGAAATGACATTGTACGCACCGGCAGGGGAGGGGACATTAAGTTGCCAACCCCCTCCCCCACCCCCCCCCAGCTCTCAAAAACTTTGGGTCAACATGCGAGCGTAGCGAGGCGGAAAGGAACATTTGGCGCCCCTGATGCTTGCCCCCTGAAAATGTATGGCCCCCCCTTTGCCCCCCCCCCAACGAAAAAAAGCGTGGTTACGTACGCCCTGCCCCCGAACCGTGGTCATTCCAAACCCTCAGAACACACAAAAACACGCATGTTTTCTGACATTTACTGTGTACTTTCATTTGACAGGGTTGCGCTACTCGAAAACAAAAGATAATTACTGACAATAGCTTGTAACATGATCTAGCCTTTTAATTGAGCGGGGGAGGCACTCATGCACGCCATAATAGCTTTGTCAAAAATCCATTAATTGCTGGTGTTTTGTGATACATTATTTCCTATTTACAATAAAGGGAGTGAAGTTAGGTATTCTGCCACCACATCCTTAACATGCAGTTTATCGTGATGGCTGACGAATCATTTTGGTGGTGGCACAATATCCAAAATTATTTGAACTACCCAATTTTAAAGGCCGTGTGGACATGTTGGGTACAGAAACACTAGGACTAGGCCTAAAAGATCGGACAACTTACTTTAATTGGAGAATCCAACGTCAAATATATCCCCTTGCCTTGCTGGCAATATTTGTTGTGGTCGTCCACCTCTTGTGGTATGCAATTCGCAAGCTCATATGACTTCAGTACCTGGTAAACACCACGGGTTTTTAAACTGGGGATGTATAGGGATGGAACCCATCAACAAACAATAATCCTTACAACTGCCAATTGATCGGCTACAGGTGATTGAGTTAGAAGGCCCTTGATGGCGGTGTTTTAATTAGTGAAGTTATTTTTTTTCTAGGGTGAATTTTTCTTAATTTGAACACATATCATATATTACTTTATATGTTGAATGCATGCACGCTAAGTGTATGACGGATATTTAATTGAGCTGCGTGAATTATGTGAGATAATTGGGTCTGGGCAACAGTTTGTGCACTGTGTCTCGAGGCTGCTCCTCTCGACAAAAGGTGAATTGCATTTGGTTTAATCCCACTTGGTCCAATTGCATTTTGTCAACTCCAATTGGTCTAATACATTTAGTCTAATAACCATTTTAGGCTAATACCATTTAGTCTATAGCATGTAGTCTCATATTCATATGGTCTAAATCTCATATCGTCTAATATCCATATAGTCTATACGATTTGGTCTAATGCCAATTGGTCTTAATACCCATCTGGTCTAATTATTCATTTTGTCTACTGTCCATTGGTCTAATACCCAATGGTCTAATCTCAATTTGGTCTAATATCCATATGGTCTATATCCATCTGCTTAATAACCATTTGGGCTAATCCATTGGGTCTAATATCCAGTTGGTTTAATTTCATTGCGTCTTAATATCCATTTGGTCTAATTCAATCTGGTCCAAATGGGTATTAGAACAAATAGATATCTGAACCAGGTGGACATTAGACCAAATGGATATTAGACAAATGAGATATTAGACCAAAAGGGATATTAGACCAGGATGGATATTAGACCAAATGGAATTAGACAAAGGATTATGTAGACCATGGGTAGTAGACAATTGGATTATTAGACAACCATGAATATTAGACAAGTGGATATTAGACCAAATGGAATAATAGACCAAATGGGGCTTTGTGGTTATTAGACAATGGTAGTAGACGAATGAGGCATTAGACTAGATGGGCGTTAGATCAAATTGCTATTAGACATTTTGGTTGTTAGATAAATTGATTGTTAGCCTTAATGGTTATTAGACAAAATTGGTATTAGACAAATTGGGTTTTTTAGGACAATGAAGTTAGTCCAAAGGCTATTAGACCAAATGGGATTAGGAACTCAAATGGCAATAAACCTCGACGGAACCAAGTGGCACAAACTGATGCCAGACCCAAATTACTACATAATCAATAGCACGTCAATTATCTTTAAAAGAGTACAATGCATTTAACTGCGTCCACGCACTACAAGCTGCAGTAGAAAGTATGTACAGACATTTACATAATTCTACCAGCGTATAGAGTAAATACAGCACCGATTAGCTCGATTGTAACTAACGAGAGAAATGACGGGAGTGTCCGTAACCTGACACATCCGACACACTCGAAAACGGGTTCGAGACCGTGATTTTTAGTCTTTATTAATTCTGTGCTCGCAGTTTCTCCGAGCTTCTATATAATAGTTTATAAAGCTACTTTCTCGGGTTGTATTCATTTACTTGATCCTCGCGTGCATTGAATGAGTTTCGCATCGTCATAGATTCTGCTTAGAATTAAGGATATAGGCCAACCCCTTCTAAAAAATACACTTGTTTTCTGGACCACACTTATAAATTCGGATACCTTTCGACAAAGCACATATTTATTCCGTTAAGGTTTCCGAATTCATAAAGGGTGTTCAGATGGGTCAGGTTAGGAAAACTTACGGAAAAGAGAGACGAGGAGATGAGAGAGATGAGGGCACTGTATCTAACATTCTCAAAGTCTAAATGGCCCACCGCCCCGCCTGGAGCAAAGAAGAAAACAAAAACCGGTTTGTCAATTATGTATAAGATTCAAAATAATCAGGTTGCCATTCGTCCTGAATGTATACACAGCACAGTCCGAACCCCAACAATATCACCCCCAAGGGTGTACACCGTACAAAGTCACTCAATGTTTACAAGTTTTTCTTCGCACAATCAAAGAGTGGAACGCACTCCTCCAAAACATATTCATCCAACATCCACTGAAAGCTTTAAACAGGCCATAGTCACCCCAGTGTTGTATGCTTATGCAACCTGCTGAGTTAAGTATAGACCAGTTAACACCATACGTCACTTCTTTTGTTTGCCTGCGCATCAATTCTTGCGAATCGTTATGGCCTCATCGTATTAAAACTCTAACAGCTACAATTGCCCAGTGTTGTGTAACAGTAGGCCGACCTATTTCAAGATACCAGGCCCTAACATGTTTACAAACATTGCTGTTA
Source organism: Ophioderma brevispina (assembly GCA_023653785.1). NCBI lineage: Eukaryota > Metazoa > Echinodermata > Ophiuroidea > Amphilepidida > Ophiodermatidae > Ophioderma > Ophioderma brevispina. Next base: position 19,080 of record JAMKCH010015492.1, read on the forward strand.
ACTGGTCTATACAATGTCGATAGATAGTATATCAATCAGTTCGTGCGCGTGGTTCGGGGGATGGCTTGATGAGAGGGACATGATTCACTTGATAGTCCAGTCTAACTTTGCTTATCCAATCAAGCGCGTGTCTTCTCTGATTGCCCAACATTATGTAAATGTGGAATCGGTTGTCTAATTAAGTCTATTAAAATCCCAAATGTGTGCTGTACAAATTGTGTGTGTTGCTTTTATGATCTTGAGTTTAACAGGTTGCAGAATGCGACACATATAGGGGTCTCAGATATATACTTTCCTTTTTAAAAATATACGGTACATTCACAATTGTATTTCATTTATTTTTGCAACAAACAAGTGCCAAGACCAGTTCGCTAACACATCAAAAACTTTTGATTCTCTTTCATTATCCAATGGACATCAAGAGATACAATCAATTAAATGAAATAGGCAAAATTTTAAATGTACGACTGTGCTGAAATATTAGTTCTCTGCATTCAATTGTAAACCACTATGAGAAAGAATGTAACACTAAAAATACACAGAACATTGAATTAATCCATTTGTGCCTTAATTGTTTTATATGGTTTCTTTTTTTTCGTGTTAACTTCCGGTCAAACTTCAATTGCTCGTATGCATAGTTTTGTCAATTGTGACTGGACTTGGACCACAAGCATCGATGACCAGAGCCACATAAGTGACCTGACTTGTGCGGGCAAAAGTCACGCAAAGTCACAGGAGTCAAAACGTAAAACAAAAAATTGCATAATACTCCTTCAGATTGTATTTGATGGTAGCATAGGTCATGCATATGAAGCAGCTAAAATCATATCACAATATTGCAGTTAGCGGATTGATAATAACTTGCACAGAATATGTTATAAATCCGGGTAAGTAAATGTGGGCATTAAAACCAAAATAACAGCACATTTTGAGAGCGCCCCCAATTTTCAAAATTGATATTTGCGAGTTTGGTTGGGATAATTGGCTCGGATACTATACCTGCGAACGATGATGCTAAAAATGAGTATTTATCATAAAATGAAGGGATTTGTAAATTAGAATTGGGATCCCAATTGTTACTTAACGGCAGAGCTGGAAATGCTACGTTTAGTCTACGTCAAATGATGAAATATTGCCACCTCAAAGAAAAAGACTCTAACTTGACTTGCACTCTGAATCAATAAAACAAACTAATGGATGAGTGTAGACACGACATGGCGCTTATTTCCCGGCTAGTTCATATTTATTTATTTATTTAGTTTTTGAACGTACGCTTTTTACTAACACGGACACGCCAATTATGACGGTGCGTTCACAGAAAATACAAAAAGCTGCAAGAGAAACAAACTGAATTAGGCGCACACTAGTCAAGAAACGCCTAACACACGCTAACACACAGCCATATTGGAAGGCCATTTCAGTGGCTGTTGAATTATTACGGGAGATCTCCGATATTAATTATTTAATTACAAAATTTTCTGTAATTTGCGAACATAGACATTTTAAGCTTGTAAAAACCCTTCACAGGTATAGTTTACTAGCACAATCCTCGCAAAAAGACATGAACCTTTTAGAGGACTATTGATATAACGCTTCCCCCACTCCCATGCAATTGTGAGAAACGACAATGCACTCGGCATGTTTCCAATGGTGTCACAACAGTGAACGATGGGGACGAGGGGAAGGGAGAAGTAAATGCTTTTAAGGTACCAGCTTTTTCCGAAAATTCATCACACACTATTAACAAACAAAAGACTGGTGCGTGGTGCCAAGGACTTTATTCGAGGATTGTAGTTAGCAATGAAACCGTGTAAAAAAATCTCAATTTTTTTGAAAAAATTGGCGACGCTCTTAAAAAAATGGCTATATTGCTTTAAAGGTCATAGGGTCATATGGGTCAATGTGAGGTTTTCAAAATGCTCTGATTGAGCTGAAATTTTACTGAAATGGTCCTTGATGGCATTCTAAACAAACTGAAAGACTTTAAGGTTCATTGAAGGTCGTAACATGTTTAAAATACTTTGAGCTTATTCACGGTCATTAAGGGTCATACGAGGTCAAAGATTCATATTTTAAAAATCACGCGGCTAAAAAAACTGTCGACTCAAACTGTGCTCAGATCTGTCACCAGATCTAGATATGGTTTGCTGTGGTGATGATTGGAAATCAACATCCAATGCGTTCTTTCTCGGCCAACTGACAGAACCAGAATTGCTTCAAAACAAATTAAAACAAAACAAAATGATTATGAAACCAAAAATATGCTCTGCAAATGCATCTAGACGGTTGAATAGTAAAAAACATTAACGCATCTATTGGATTGCATCGGGACAAATTCAAGCAAATGCTAAATCAAAATAATATTGAAATATAAATCTAATAGAGTACAAATTGTAATCAAAAATTCAGGATTTGTCCTCCATTTGTAATCTAAACGTATTAGCAAATCACTTCCAACGCATGGCTATCACGCATTACAAGCTGTAGGGTTGGATTACGGAGTACCGAGCCATATCTTGTATGGGAATGGATATCAAACTACATCATTCATTTAATATTGCTGTTAATATCTGCAAGATAAGAAATAAATAACAACAAACAAACAAAACAATTTAAATATAGGAAAACAAATGATCCTGCTTAAATTATTGACCTGAATATCAATTTTAAGAAAATGCAAATGCCAATTTTCATGAGTCTTGCTGGTACCAAGCTTCATCAAAACTACTTTACATGCACCAGCAAAGAACTCATCTACGCATTATTGCCTTGCGTTGTGTAGCCTCTACATCGGTGAAACAAAAACTCCTGCTCGCCGTCAGATTTTCAGACCATCAAGATCCATTAAAAAACAATGGTGACCAATAGGCCTGTGGTGCTCATTTCCTAGCCCCAACCACCAGTATCAACGATTGTGAAAGTAAAACGCTATATTATCTACCAGTGGTAGTAACCGATTATACCCTCATCGGGCAGCAACAAACTCCTGATAGCGAAAGGGACACGCTTAAACCACACGGCATTAACGTTAAATTGACCATTTTTAAATGCGGACTGGTCCTAGATTAGTCATAGGGCCGTTGGTGCTACTTTTCTGACGTTTTCGTGACACCACTGACTGTTTGGTCATATTACCATAACCGGTCTGGCTTGCATTTTGTTTGTTCTGTATGGTATTCTTGACAAAGAGATATCGAAACTCGTACAAGGGGATTATACCAATCAAAAAAGGCGGCTACCATCATGCTTGGACACCTTGACCCGTGTGTCATTACTACGTGCTAACGCAAGCACCATCGTTTTTTTCCCCCTTATTTATGAATATATATATATATATATTATATATATATATAATATATATATATATATATTAATTATATACAAGGGTGAGTAACAAAATTTGACCCTGATTTTGTCCCCATTTGAATTTTTTAAGAAACATATATCTAACATGTGGTTATCATCAAATCTTACTCTTGCTTCAAATCATTAGTATCGGTTAGGTTAGGCAGAACTACACCCGGTGCATCAAGTAGTAGGTTTGCCGCTCTGTCCAGTATTCACATAAAAATGACGGCGTTCAGCGAAGCAAATCAGTGTCAGAAGAAAATCAGGCCTATTGACTGCAGAAGAAATGTGAGGCTATTTTAACCCAACAAATTTAGTTACAATTCACCGCGATGGACCCTCTTAACGTTTCTACATCCTCGTCATCATAAAAATCATTTGAACAATAATTTCGTGATACATGTATCCGTTTCTGGAGGGAGTTGAAGGAATCGTACCATATGAAGGAAAGGCATCCCCGGCAGACATCGATGACAATCTTTTGAGGATTAAAGTATTATCTATATTTGTAGACCCATATGCAACATATGAAAACCACTTAACCATTACACTGTTTACACCGTGAAGATACCCACTTACTTGCCATAAATCTAGAAAACCCTTATCTCATTCTGGCTAGTTGGAAGCCGTGCATTTAAACTGGAATCGTGGGGGGGGGGGGGGGGGGATCAGGGGAAAAAGCTGCCATTGATTCAAAAGTACTGTAGCTCGTCGCCTATACTTAACGATTGGGATTATCTCAGCAGCAGAATAAATAATCTAATGAAATGGGTATTCCGATGATAGCACATATGTTAGCTATTACTTATTACCAATCAAATGGCGGACACAATCGGGTCAATTTTTTTGACTCACCCTAGAGTATATATATTATAAGAGATTAAATATATAATATAGATAGATAAATATATAGAGATGTAAGAGATATATTCCAATTGACTGTTCTTCTTTATAGGCCGAACGGCCATTTAAAAAATATTCAAATGCGGTATGTTGAGTACACAGTAGCACCTATGAATTGTCTAGTATTAACTTACCGCATCAGCGCCACTTTGACTCCGTTAAATATACGGTTACGGCGCCACTAGATAGGCCTACAGCTATATAGCTATATACCTCAAAAGTATTATCTCAGCCGTGTGGACTCGTGGTGTAGATGGGTATCACACTTGCCATGTACGAGGTGACCGGTTCATTTCCCGGCGAGTGCTCTTTTGAGGCGTTCTTCTTCTCTGATCTTTCTTCTTTCCAATGACTTTCTCTTATAGCCTAAACGGCCATTTAAAAATACTTCCAATGCGGGAGTGCGTACCCTTAGAACCTATGATCTTATTAACTTACCGCATAGACGCCACCTTGACTATGTTAATATAATGTTACGGCGTCCACCTACATAGCCCTACAGCTCTATAGCTATATACCTCAAAAGTTATATCATCGCGTGTGGGGGGACTCGTGGTGATAGATGGTTATCACATTTCTGCCATGTACGCCAGGTGTGACCGGGTTCGATTCACGGAGATGTGCTCTTTTGAGGCTTTATTCTACTCTCTGATCTTCTTTTTCCAATTGACTTGTTTTTCTTTATAGGCCTACCGGCCATTTAAAAATACTTCAAATGCGGTATGTGAGTATCCCTTAGCACCTATGATTCTATATATATATTATATATATATATATATTTTAAATAAAGTAATGATTATATGTTTCAGATTGAAAATAATGATTATTTCACCTAGAGCCGAAAGGCGAAAATATAGTCGTGAAGTGAATTAAAAGTAATAATAAAAATAAAAAAAGTAAAAAAAAACTCTATGATTAATTTTAATTTACATAAAAAAAAATACTAACCAAAAAAGATTAATAAAGCAATCAATAAAATGCAATTATGAAAAATATTAATATATAAATTACAAAGTATAGACTCTGGAAAGGCAACCGTTACTCAGAGTTCACGGCATACCCTCACTTACGATCACAGGGTACCGATTTCAGACGGATGTGACTCATAGTCCGAGTCTAACCAGACAGACATTATGTATATACATGAAGTGGTGTCACGGGACTGCAGGCATTTCCAGCAATGGTCTGTACTTTTCCAATCGTCGAGAGTGCTCAACCACTAGGAATAGTGGGGGCGTAATATACCATCATAGTAAACAGTAGATTTACAGGTCGACTATTTGGATTACGAGTGCTCAATTCCCATAACAGGAGAGCGTAAAATTTAAATTACAAAGTATAGACCTCTGGAAAGGGAAACCGTACTCTGAGTTCACGGCATACCCTCACTTACGATCACTGGGTATCGATCTTCAGAGGATATGACTATAGGTAGCGTTTAACCAGAAGACATGTATGTATATACAGCTCGTGGTGTCAAACATGAGGCATTTACAGCAACCTGGTCGGTACTTTCCAAATAGTAGAGAGTGATCAACCACTACGAATAGTGGGGGCCGTATATAAACATCATAGTAAAACAGTATTATGTACAGGTGACTATCTTGGAATTAAGAGTGCTCTATCCCATAAACGCTCTCCTGTTATGGGATTGAGCACTCTTAAATAATATGTTTACTATGATGTTATATATATATTATTATGATATAATATATATTATACATGTCAAAACAAATCACAAAAAAATTGTGCATGAAAAATACAAACCGTTTACTCAAATGTGGACGCGTTAATGTTTTCAGCTCTGCATATTTGGACTTTATGTTGCTGCTAAAATGGACGTAATTTGGTGAAGAATAAGGTAGATATGAAAGATTTTTACAAGATGAGCCGAAAGAGGTGTCCCCATATTCAGACAAAAAAAAGGAACGGAAAACCAGCTTAATGTGTAAATCCCGTTGGAATGGTTAAGGTATAACATGAATAAGCCGAGAAAATCTTTCATATCTACCTCATTTTTTCACCAAAGTCCTTCATTTTTCAAACAGACGGTAAGGACGTTCAGAAAAAACGTACCTTGCAATGAGAAGGAACTGACAATCCGTTGGAAGTCTAACTAGAGAACGTACGTAAAACTCAAAGAGTGTGTTTAATTGTTTTTTTTGGGAAAAGTTGCAGTTTAGATTTGTACATTTGAAACAAACCCAATCACAGGAAATCCGAGATTAGATAAGATAAGTAGGTGCAACAGATCGTCATGTGAGTGCAACAAAGCGTAACTGACATACCAATTTTTTGGCGAAATGAGGTATTTCTAATATATGAAAAAGTCGTTTCATACGCTGAATTGATATACATTTAAGGTGACAGTGTCTCAATTTATGCAGAGTTATTATTTTTTTTTTAGCTAAATAGGGCTATATCGGAGATTACGACTGGTGGCACTCAAAATTGAATTTCCGTTGAGTGCAACAGAGTCGTATCTACAGTTACGATTTGTTGCACGACACGGGAAAACTTAGTATGTAGAGATACGAATTTTATTCTTGTCAAGCGATGGTGTTTTTTAAAAGTGTATAAATAAAAAATCTCCAAAATATTTTGTGTGAAAAGAGCAATTTCATTTTTTACCAAATTTATGCTAATTTATCTAATGTCGCAAAAAAAACCTTAAAAAACAACTCAAAAAATGTAGTTACGACCGTTTTCCACTCAATATTTCGCTTCACTACTTAATTAATTCAAAAGTAATGAAACAACATAACTTTAACATTATATTTCAAGTATAAGGCTCAATTTATGCAGAGTTATTAGCTCATTAGGGCCTACTTAGGTGTCGATACGACTTTTGTTGCACGACACGGGCAATCATGTGTGGAAGTTAGGCCATTTTAATTAGCCAATTAACTTTAATTCGTCGACTTAAGTGGGATAGAAACTTTCATAGATATTTTAAAAAATAAATTTTTATCGTATGTAAGAATTATTTTCGTTGAAAAGGCACAAAAAAATGAAACCCAAAAATGCTTATCCTGTAAAATCATGGAAAAATTTAGATACGTCTTCTGTTGCAATCACCATGACGCACGATGGCAATTTGACCTTAAATTAAAGTCATTTGCGAGCATAAAAAAAATGTGAAAGCTATTTTTTTACTTTCGAATTTAATTGAAAGTATTATTGTATTAGTCAAAAAAATAAGGAAAAACCAGTTCGTTCCAGTAGCAGCTAGATGAATTTGACAAGTGGGTTCGAATTTTGTGAAGGAAAAGATAATACATTGCCAGTATACAGAGAGTCGTAGCGTCGAACCCAATATTTAAGTAAACTCATAGCGAGCCAATAAATATTGGCGTAAATCAGCTCAAACTTGAATTTTCTCATTATTATGTTTGGTTTCCCTTTCCAACACTGAGTTATGCAAACATAATAATGGTTGCAATTGGATTCCAAACTTTCAAAAAGTTAAAGGACAACTATATTTCAAAGTGACCTCTAATGACTTGACCTTAGTTATGTGTATTGAAAGGATGAAACGATGGAGACAGAGCTGCCATTTTTACATGATCCTTGATCGACATGTATTTTAACTTTAGTACACAAAAGATTACCAGGTTCTTCAGCCAGATGCCAGGAGGGACAGGACTGGTATCCTGGTAACCCGTACACCTGTCCCAGGGCCGGGGTGCGGCGGCTTAAACCGACTCCCCTCATCTAGGTTTTTTTTGTAAGAAAACCGATTGAGGAGGGGTAGATGGTTACCCTGCGGTTAGACCTAAAAATAAAAATCCCATGTAAGAGTAGAAGCTCTGGAGAGCTAAAAGGCGGTCACAGCATGCTTTACAGGCTGCCTTGCCTTTTGGGGGGGGAGGGAATCCAAAGGCTAGGGCCACGTCGATAAGGTGGTCGGCGCAGGAAAAGGGCCATCCGGCCGATTCAAAAAAACCGATCAAGAAAATCGACTCATGAAGACAATACAGGGGGCACCAACCAGCCCGCGGTTTGGGTGGGTTGCACCTACCTACCATAAAGAAGAAAGGTGAAAGGAACCACCCGGGCCGCGCAAGCGTTGCTTGCATCATGACGCTTTTAAAACCTGACGAGCGGATCGAGTGAGGGTGGGGAAGTCTGAATGTAGGGAGCATGAGAGGGAAGGGTGGGAGATTGCGAAGAGTTAAGGAGAGGAAGGTTGATGTGGTGTGGTGTACAGGGAAGTGAGGTGGGAGGGGAGGGGTAGGATGGTGGGGGTTGAGGAAGGGAAGTATAAGTTGTGGTGGGCAGGGAAATAAGGACGGATTGGGGGAGTGGGAGTATTCGTAAAAGAGGAATTGTGTGAAACGGTAGTGGAGATGAGAAGGAGGAGTGATAGGGTGATGACCGTGAATGGCTTTTGACGAGGGTAGTGAGATATTTGAGCTATTGCTCCGAAGGAGCGGTAGAAAGCATGAAGAGAAGGAGCATTTTTTATGATGAGATGGCAGGTGAATGGGATATGCTAAAGTGTGGGTGAATTAGGTCTCTGTGTTGGTGATTTCAATGGACAAGTGGGAAAAGGGATCGATGGTTGGGGGGGTTCACGGATTTGGGAAAGGGTTTGGGGAGAGAAAACCTGGAAGGAAGGATGCGGTTAGAGTTTGGTGATGAGAAGGAGATGTGCATAGCGTATACGGGGTAAGAACGGGCCAAAGGAAGAGTTGAACTTTAGTTCAGGGGAAACGAGCAGAGATTGATGTTGTGCTTGTGGGTAAGGAGGAGGAGAAGTTTTTGAAGAATGTTAAGGTAATTCCCCTGGAATTACAAAATAGGTTGGTGGTTGCCGATGTGGACAAGTGGAAGGTGAAAAAAAGCTGGTGAGGAAGGTAGTGCTGTGAGGCGGAAAGTATGGAAGTTGAAGAAGAGAGACCAAGACATGAATTTGGGCGAGATGCGGAGTGGGCGAGCTGTGGGGATGATGTGTCGTATCTGTGGGGGTGTTTAAGGAAGGGGTGTTACAGGCGTGTGATGAAGTGTGGGAAAAAGAAAGGGGGAGAGACAGGAAAGATACGGGTTGGTGGAATGATGAGGTGAAGGAGGCGATAGGGAGAAAGAGGAGGGATATAGCGTATAGGACATGAGGAGACATGTACGGAAGAGAATAAAGTGATGTATAAGAGATTGAAGAAGCGAGCAAGAAAGTGGTTTGTTGCGAGGGCTATGAAGGCGGAGGCTGAGAGGGGCGATTGAGTTGAGGGAGAACCCAAAAAAGGTGTAGACGTGAGTAAGGCCCTGAATGTGAAAAGGAAGGGAAAAGATGGGAAGGGGAAGATGAATGAGAGGAAGTGATGGAAAGTGACTCAGGGAGAAGATAAGGAGGTCTGGAAAGCGGATATGGAGAGAATCATGTATGAGGAGAATGATGGGATGCAGAGGGTGGAGGCTGATGGGGTGGAAGGGCCAGTTGAGAGAGGCAGACAGGAAGAAGTGGTAAATTGCATGGAGAAATTAAACAGGAAAGCTGCTGGACCCTCGGAAGTGAGTGTTGAGATGATTTATGCGAGTGGAGAGAGAGATAGTGATGGGGATGAGGGAGTTGTGTCAGAGGGTGGTAGATGGAGGAGGAATGGTCCGGTGGAGTGGCTGTGAGTGTGTTAGTTCGAATTTTTAAGGGAAAATCGGGGGATTTGCATAAGAGCTGTGGTGCGTGGATAGGTGTGAAGTGTGGAGCTGCGATTGTGAATAACTGTGGAAGAGGGTTACTAGAGAACAGAATTCGGAGGATAGTGGGAACAAAAAAAAGTGGATGAGATGTGCAATTATGGGTTATAGACAGGGAAGGAACGATAGATGCAGTGTTAATTTTAAGGAGGCTGCGAAGTGTTAGGAATATCGAGCAAAAGGGAAGAAGAAGCTGTATGTGCTTTGTGGACCTGGAGAAGGCCTTTGATTGAGTACCGAGGAAAGTGATGGGAGTGGGCAATGAGAAGAGGGGCATACCAGAAGTGGTTGTTAGAGCGGGTTGCTGTGATGAGTCTGTATGAAGGAGCAAAACAAGGTTAGAGTAGGGTCTGAGTTGTATGAGGAGTTTGAGGTGGGGGTGGGGCTGGTGTGCATCAGGGTCTGTGCTGTGCGCAGTTGGTGTGTCGCAATTGTGGTTGATGTGGTTACGGAGAGTGAAAAGAAGGTTTGATGAGTAAGATACTGTATGCTGGTGATTTGGTTTTAATGTGTGAGCCAATGGAGGGTTTGAGGGAGAAGTTTTGGAAAGTGGAAAGAAGGCCTTTGAGAGTAAGGGCCTGAAGTAAAACATTGGGAGACTAAAGTGATGGTGAGTGGGTCTCTTGCAGGAGGGGGAGGAGCGGTAGTGAGGAAGGTGGACCCATGTGGAATATGTGGAAAGAGGGTGAGGGCAAAAATTCAGTGTGGTGTGGTGTGAGAAATGTGGGAAATGAGTCATTGGGAGATGAACAAAGATGAAGAGAGTGACCCCAAGTTTTGGAAGGGGACTTTGTGTGTGGAAGATGGCAAGAAGGGAGTTGAGGGAGTGGGAAGGAGAGGTGAGCAAAAGTTGTGTGATGAGGTGGAAACAGTGACGGAGTTCACATACCTAGGGGAAGGATAGTGCGGGTGGGGATGTGAGGCGGGGGGGGCGTGACAGCAGGAGTAAGGTATGGTGGTGAAGTCTAGAAATAGGGAGAGTTGTTACTTGGAAGATTACTTATGAAGATATTTTCTGGTTCAAAATCGACCCTCCAACACTTTCCTAATACCCCGGTGAATGTTGTTTTTTAGAAAAAAATCAAATTGTCCAATCATCTTGCAGGGATTTGACGCTTTCCAAACTATCATAGTCCCGTACGGGTTGTTCTAAAATCCCGATCGGGATGCGTTCTAAAATCCCAGTTGGGAGTTTGTGGCTGGACGGACAAAGGTCCGACTGTCAGTCATGACGGAACCGTACCCACCAAGGTAGATGAATCAATATGCAAAGGAAAAAAATATGTTTTGACTTCGGCAACCCCTGTATACGCCTCTGAAAATTTTGATTCAAGGTTGCCGAATTCGGAAGCCTGCACACTGTATTACTATAGGGAATTGTGTAATATAATGCAATTTACATTTATAGACCTTTCTAAACGTTCTTTCATAAAATAACTGAGTTAAACTACACCATCATACACCACCATCATCCACCCCCATCTCCACCCCCATCCACACCACCCCCACACCCCACCAAGGCCCACCACACCCACCATAAACCCCACCCACTTTGCCTGTTTTTGCCCAAAAGTATCATATAGTGCACCTTGCAGAGTTCATTACCAATAACATGGATGCCATTGGCAAATTGCATGTGTGAAGGTAACGTTCGTGAATTAGGCTAAATGATCCTCAAACGGGCTGAAAATAGATCACAGTGCGGAAATTTGGACTAACAAAGGAACGGAATTCCTTCCATTCAGGAAAACTGGCTCCTGCATACTGGGATTCAGTCAAACTACAAGGACAAGCGTTTTCATGTTATATCCTGGTAATGGAATGTAGCTGATTAATTCCTTAGACTAAGCGTATCCATTGTTATCCAAGTTTACATCTGCTCTATGGAGCCTGATGGATCTTAGGTGTTTGATAACCATGCTCGTTCCAGGAGTTGTGAAAGTGATGCCTATAAAGGAACCAATGTTCAGTGAAAACATACACCTAACGGACCATTTTTTTGGTGAAAATCTGGCAGTTTTCTGTGAAGGGTGCCCTAACAGTAAGTTTTCACCTAGTGGTACCTTGTTTTAATACATGAATACCAAAATCACACCTTTTAAAGGAACAGTAAAGAAGAAAAACAACTTGTGCTACTCTAAGAAAATGACATCTCGTGGTTCATTTGCTGACATGTTTAGCCCTTTTACTATTTGTATCTCTGAAACAGTCACAATCTGAACTAATTTTGATACCTAGAGGACTAGAAAAGAAAGATTTATTTTGTGAATGTAATACCCTAGCGTCGGTATCCATGCCAACTGCGCTATTAGAGTACCGCTTTTTTTCGGAACGAGCATTGGTCCCTGACCCAAATCCAAGAATCCCCCTACTCCCCTGGCATATGACTTCGATGTTGCATTGTTCAAAACACTTTTAAGATTTTGCATTATGTATTTATTGAAACCTTCTGTGGTCTTCCAAAGTCTTTCAACAGCCTGAATGCTGAAAATGTCACTGGTTTTCGCAGTGATAGGGACGTATTCTTGCGTACCAGACTTCTCGACACATGCAGGCAACCTTATTGGTTTCTGCAATTGTGGAATTGGTGATTTAGTCATATACTTTGAGAATCTGAAGTCTGTTTCTACGGTCAACAGCGATATTCACTATTTCTTTACTCATGTTACCAATTCCAGTTAAAATTTCGGGATTTAAAGTTAAAACTTTCGGATTGTAGTATATACGGACCAATCAAATAAATTTAAAATTTAAATCCTATCTGCCTTAGATTCAATCATAATAGATTTGACTTCCCATCTGCTATGATTAAGGTTTACCATTATAGTGCCCAAGGGGGGGGGGTTCTATAGTACCCAACATTTGATTTTTTTGTCGAATTTCTCGGTTACGCAATCAAATTTTTTCAAGAGTTTTTTCAAATTGGGTCCTGGATTTATGAATACGCTTCTCCTATACAAAAAAAATTAAATCCGCCCACGGCTTCATTAAATAATGAGGGTGGTCCCTAGGCACCCCCCCCCCCCTTGGCACTAATGGAAGTGAAAAATCAGATTTTGACTAATTACAAATTAAAGTAATTAAATCTTGGGATTTATTTGCTAGATTATCTACTGAGGAGGTAATGTAGTAATAATTAATAATACTTAATCAAATAACCTGTGCTATCTGAAAGCAGCTATCTACTTTTCATACCTGCTCTTAACTGTGTAAGTCCTATGGAAAAAAAGGGCTATTTTGAAGTTTTGAGAAAATACAAGATGTATAAATTTGGCATATGTGCAATGATTTTTTAATTGGTTATTCAGAGTAGATATAATAATTATTTTGGGTTTCAAAACTTATATTGAGTTGCTGAGGATGAATGTCGACCCACTCTGTTTCGAATAGTGACAATTTCACGTGCGTAGGTCATAGGTCAAAGGTCGGAATTAAAGAATGAATATTTTCCCAGTTTTATTGTGGGTATGTTGTTCTTACGTGACCCCCATTTATTTTGGTTCCGGGGTCATGATCAAACACTCCCCGGGAAAGTGGTTTCTGGTTGGTTCCTGATGACCCCCCCCCTTGCACTTAACGAGGTTTTTTAGCTTGGGCACGTAGTGTTAATGCAATAGAGATTAATTTTTAAATCATACATTGGTTGGTCCCTAACGACAATCCTTATGAGGAGAACTTTTAACCCTGAAATTTAGAGTGTAACAGTGTAGCCGGTACTTCTGCAATTCCTCCTGCTTTGAATTCACTTCATTGTTTTTAGTTGTGAATCAATACAAAAAAAGATCCGAAAGGGCACTTTAATATAAGATCAACTGACTTGGATTTCACTGAGCTGCAGATGCAACTTCCAAGTTGCTTTGCCCTATTCGAAAACGCGATACACACAAATCATGACCTTTGTAGGCCTATATGGTAAGATTCCCTTAATGTATTTGTCTGATTTTTGCAGAGATAATTCTTTTGCCTGTCCTTATTTATATCAGTTGCCAAAATTGTGTGTCTCCACTGCTTAAACTCGTTCTAAAAGAAACGAGGGAATTGTATGGGGTCGCAGCTGTGCCCGTGCTCATTTTCCAACCAGAAGGCCAAGGAAAAACGGCATTCTTAAACTAAACTAGTGATTCGCTAACAGGAGAGAATGTGTAAACCTATTTAGGCGAAAACCAAACCTAGGTACCAAAAGGTTAGCATCTGTATATTAAATCAATCAAAGAGGGATGATTAATAAATGTGACTGCACATTTTTGTCACCCAGACATAATGCTTTGAGCAATACTGGCTATACAACGAAGTAAAATTTCATGTATGTGAAATTATTCATATATAAAGAAAAGCTTAAACATACAGTCAAGCTATATGGAAACCTAAGCATAATACTGACAAAAAAATGAATTTGTTTACACAGATCACTTCAATGGTTCTACAGGAGGGGGCATCAAGTTTCACAGGGTTAATATTAAATTGATCAATTGATCAACCCTAGCCTACTCATCAAGTCTTAAGAATTTAAGAAACGTGTAGTTTGCACTAGCTTTATTTCAAGAGTTATATATTAAAAAGGTCAAAGGTGACTTTTAGACCCACATGTGTAAAAAAATGCTACGAATTCCCGATCTGTTCACCAAACCAAATTCATAGTTTTCTTACTATATGACTTATGAAAACACTTGGTACTATGAAATAGTTCAATGTTCATTTACTCTAGTGAGCCAGCACAATGATACGGGCGTTACTTCAACAGGGTATGAACGAGTATGAGACCTTTTTTCCTTTTAATTAGGTGGAAGTTCAGTATTTCTTAATCATGTTCTGCCGTTGTCGATCATTTAACATTACGGGATGATTTCCTTCTGCCATAGACCTCGACTGGCTAAAACAATGTTTACAATATTCTAAAAAAAACTAACAGCCCTTAAACATAGTTAGCTACTAAAGCGCATTTGAACATCAGTGAACTTAAAGTTATTTTGTAATTTGGATTAAAGGATATTAAAACTATTCTTCTTACTCATTTTATTTTTGGAGAAACAATTGATCTATCATATAGGACCATTGGGGTAGTAACGCTTATCACTTACATGTGTAACAGGCCGAAAGTATAGAGGTATAGGTCCACATCTACCGTATAGTAAAAAAGGAGGCAACTATTGAAAATTCAAAAAATAAAAAATAAATAAAAAAATAATAGTAATAATGGAACCAAATAAAGCCAGGATGACGGCACAAAAACGAACAAGCAGGATGACTTACTCATCAACTGTCGACGATAACGATCAGTGCAGTGTGAATATGGTGGACCGTACATGCACCGAATGAACAACGAATAGCAAGCGGACCAAAAACGTACCCAGGCCGCGTGAGGATTGAAAAAGCGTTCATATAAAGACTATAATCGAAAAAGTTCACAGGTGGAACGGTTTAAAAGCTGGGAGCGAATGCAGATGTCTTTTCTGAAGTTCTTATTGAATCAAACACAGTAGTTCTCAAATCTATATATATATATATTCGATTATATATATATATAATATATATATCTTATAATAAATCTATAATAATATATAATATATATATATATATATATAGGATATTATATATATATAGATATATATATATATATATATATAATCCAGCCAGAGGTGTGTACAATGTTTGGCTGCTTCCTTGAATTCTGCAAGGTCCATGTCTGTGCTTTGTGCTCCAGCATGGGCAGACCAAGAGATGCTCCATCGCCATTTGTACTGGTCAACCAATCACAGGTTAGTGTCCCGATCTGCCCCCAGGAAGCCCCACTTCTGCAAGAAAACCCTAGATCGGCCGATTTACCTTAATTATCCTGAGCTATCTGAGGTATACCTGTTACCGTAGCATTATTATGTTTTGTTTTAATTTCATCTTGGCCTGTGTGCTAATTTTGCTACCTGTTTGTCTAATTTTCACAAAAGAAAAGTCACACGAGTAATCGTAAACGTCTAAAACAGAACGCCTGTTCTTACATCTGTCTATTAATAATCCGTCACAGGAGAGGGACTTCGAATAAGCGGTCACGTAAGCAATTCGGTATAAAAGACCCGATGCTTATGATTTTTTAAACTATTGGAGAGCCCGGTTCCCCATACTTCCCATTGAACCAAATAAGTACTAACATAGCTAGTAGGGCATCACAATGACGTCAAAACCTCCGCCAGTCGTCCAAAATCGGAATCGAGGAAAAAACGAGGAACTGGGAAAACTTGTTACAAAGATTGGGGCTTTTAGCGAAACGGAGGAAAGTTCACGGGGCTACCGTTTCACTGCATGAGCGAGAACTCTGCACAGCACACTTGATACTGCCATGCTTCGGTAAATGTTCTCGTAAATGAGCACATGACCTAGTTGGTAACACGAATCTCCGTATTAAAATGGGCCTAGACATTAAGCGATTGAACTAATTGCTTGTGCATTGACTCGGGATGACAAATAATGTTTCTAAAAGTAAGAAATCCATTACCCATCTCTAGACGTATCCAACAAAGTATGCCATATTCAAGTTAATATAAGCTCGGAGTGAGGGTTGGAAGTCTGAATGTAGGGGAGCATGAGAGGGGGAAGGGTGTGGAGACTTGCGAAGAGTTAAGGAAAGAGGAAGGTTGATGTGTGTGGTGTACAGGAAGTGAGTGGAGAGGGGGGGGGCTAGGATGGTGGGAGTTGAGGGAAGGAAGTATAAGTTGTGGTGGGCAGGGAAATAAGGACGGATTGGGGGAGTGGGAG
Organism: Ophioderma brevispina; assembly: GCA_023653785.1. Taxonomy (NCBI): domain Eukaryota; kingdom Metazoa; phylum Echinodermata; class Ophiuroidea; order Amphilepidida; family Ophiodermatidae; genus Ophioderma; species Ophioderma brevispina. Next base: position 35,772 of record JAMKCH010015492.1, read on the forward strand.
TATTCGTAAAAGAGGAATTGTGTGAAACGGTAGTGGAGTGAGAAGGAGGAGTGATAGGGTGATGACGGTGGTAATGGCTTTTGAGGAGGAGGTAGTGAGGTCCATTTGCGGCATGCGCCGAAGGCGGTAGAAAGCATGAAGAGAAGGAGCTTGTTATGATGAGATGGCGGGGGAATGGGATATGACAATTGTGGGTGAATTGTTCTCTGTGTTGGTGATTTCAATGGACATGTGGGAAAAGGGATCGAGGGGTTTGGGGGGGGGGGGTTCACGGAGGGAACGGGTTGGGAGAGAAACCTGGAAGGAAGGATGCTGTTAGAGTGTTGTGATGAGAAGGGAGATGTGCATAGCGAATACGTGGTTTAAGAAAGAGGACAAAAAGGAAATGACCTTGGTTCAGGAGGAAAAACGAGTCAAGAGATTGATTTGTGCTTTGGGTTAAGGAGAGTGAGACAGGTTTCTGAAGAATGTAAGGTAATTCCCCTGGAATACAACATAGGTTGGTGGTTGCCGATGTGGACAAGTGGGAAGGTGAAAACAGTGGTGAGGAAGGTAGGGCATGTGAGGAGGGAAAAGATGGAAGATGAAAGAAGAAGAGGACAAGAATGGAGTTGAGATGAGAGTGGGCGAGCTTGTGGGGGATGTGTCGGATCTGTGGGGGTGTTTTAAGGAAGGGGTGTTACAGGCGTGTGATGAAGTGTGGGAAAAAGAAAGGGAGGAGAGACAGGAAAGTTACGGGGTGGTGGAATGCATGAGGTGAAGGAGGCGATAGGGAGAAAGAAGGATGCGTATAAGGAAATGAGGAGAAATGGTACGGAAGAGAATAAAAGTGAGGTATAAAAGATTGAAGAAGCGAGCAAAGAAAGTGGTTGCGAGGGCTATGAAGGAGGAGGCTGAGAAGGGGATGATTGAGTGGAGGGAGAACCCAAAAACAAGGTGTTAAGTTAGTGAAGGCAAGAAAAGAAGGAAAAAGATGTGGGAAGGGGGAAGATGTATGAGAGGAAGTGATGGAAAGTTGAACTTAGTGAGAAAGATAGAGGCAGGGTTCTGTAAAGAGCATATGGAGAGATCATGAATGAGGAGAATGAATGGGATCAGAGGGTGGAGGCTGATGTGGTGGAAGGGCCAGGTGAGAGAGTCAGTCAGGAAGAAGTGGTAAATGCAATTGGAGAAATGAAAACAGGAAAGGCTGCTGGACCCTCGGAAGTGAGTGTTGAGATGATTATTGCGAGTGGAGAGATAGGGATTGGTGTGATGAGGGAGTTGTGTCAGAGGGTGTTAGATGGAGGAGGAATGCCGGTGGAGTGGGCTGTGAGTGTGTTAATTCCAATTTTTAAGGGAAAAGTGGGATTGCAATGAGCTGTGGTGCGTATAGGGGTGTGAAGTTTTTGGAGCATGCGATGAAAATTGTGGAGAGGGTACTAGAGAACAGAATTCGGAGGATAGTGAAAGTGGATGAGAAGCAATTGGTTTTATGCCAGGAAGGGAACGATAGATGCAGTAGGTTCATTTTGAGAGGATGCAAGAGGAATAGCGAGCAAAAGGGAAGAAGAGCTGTTTGTATATGTGCTTGTGACCTGGAGAAGCCTTGATAGATAGGAGCATTTAATCTCGGTGCGGCCGTTTGTAGAAGATAGATAGAGGAAGTGTGGAGTGGGCCAATGAGGAAAGAGGGGCATACAGAAGTGGTGGTTAGAGCGGGGTGTGGTGAAGAGTCTGTTAATGAAGGAGCAAAAACAAGATGTTAGAGTAGGGTCTGAGTTGTTTGTTTGAGGTGAAGGTGGGTGTGCACCAGGGTTCTGTGCTGTCGGCGTTGGTGTTTGCACAATTGGGTTGATTGTGGGTACGGAGAGTGCAAAAGAAGGTTGATGAGTGAGATGCTGTATGCTGATGATTTAGTTTTAATGTTGTGTGAGACAATGGAGGTTTGAGGGAGAAGTTTTGGAAGTGGAAAAGAAGGCATTTGAGAGTAAGGGCCTGAAGGTTAAACTTGGGAGTTGATGGTGAGTGGGGAGGAGGGGGACGTGTTGGGCAGTTAAGGGTGACCCATGTGGCATATGTGGAAAGAGGGTGAGGGCAAATCAGGTGGTGTGAGAAATGTGGGAAATGGATTCATGGGAGATGCACAAGATGAAGAGAGTGACCCAAGTTTGAAGGGGACTTGTGTGGGGGAAGATGCAAGAAGGAGTTGAGGGAGTGGGGAAGTAGGTGGACAAGTTGTTGTGATGAGGTGGAGGAAACGTGAAGAGTTCACATACCCTAGGTGACAGGATTAGGCGGGTGGTGGAGTGAGGCGGCTGTGAACAGCCAGAGGTAAGGTTTATGGGTGGGTGAAGTTTAGAGACGGTGGAGAGTGTTATTGGGAGAAAGATTTCCTTGAAGTAAAGGATGTTGTATAGGAGTTGTGTGAGATCAGTGATGCTGTATGGAGTTGAGACATGGTGCATGAGTGAAAATGAGATGGGGATTTTAGGAAGGGCAGGGAGAGCAATGGTGAGAGCAATGTGTGGTGTGCAATTGATGGATAGGAAGAAGGGACTGCGGATTTGATGAAGATGTTGGGTTTGGAAGAGGCGGCTCTCTGGGACCGACTTGGGAAGGGGGAATGGTGTACTGAATGGTATGGGCAGTGGCTGAGGAAGGATGAGGAGCAGGTTTTAAAAAGGGCTTTGAGTTTGAGGTGGGTGGTTTGCGGAAGAGGGGCCGACAAAGAGGACAGGGAGGAAGCAAGTGGAGGAGGAAGTAGGAGGGTTTGGGTTGAGATGGGGGGATGCATTGACTCGGGCAAAAAAAAAAAAAAGTGGAAGAAGAGGAGGGTAGGGGCGATTGCTACGAATGTGAGGTGAATCCGTCCACCCCGGTTGCGGGGACAAACCGATTTAAAACTTGTTTACTACTACTACTACATTATGTCCAGCACATCCTGATTATATTTTGGGTTTTGTGCTCTTACCTACTTTGTTCACTGTTTGTGTGATTTATTTATTTACATATTTGGCTATGAACATCAAAATTGAAACATAAAACAGACATATCAATAAAAAGAAACATAAAAATTAAAATTAAATTGGCCTCAGTGAGCTAGCCAGGAGGAAATCAGAGCAGAAACCGCTGTCATCCAATGAGTGATTCCTCCAACTCACTGAGGCAAAGCCTCAAACACAATTGATAAAAAACAAAATCTTGTAAATAATTGCACTGAATGTTTCATTTAAAAAACAAGAAATCAGACAGCCCATATCCACCACGGAAACAATGAAAACCCAACATGTCCATAACCCATACCACCTACCACAAAAAACCCATCCCACATGCCACACACCACCCCCTAACTTAATAACCCAAAGGTCCATCCTACTTCAACCGCACTGCATCGCAGCGACACAAACCTGGATGAAACCATCTCCGACCCATCACAGCAGCAGCGCAATGTAATTTGAACTGTCTGCTGCTTGCTGCTGCATTAGTCAGGACAGCTGCCAGCCCATCCATCCCTACTGCCACTGCACACAGTGAAGCATGAATGGACCTAACACCCTCCCTCACAAAAAACAGTACATGTTGGGAAATGCATGAGGATATGCAGACTGCAGACACAAATTTACAAAAATACATTTTACAAAGAAAATGCTTAGGAGTCCAGCTCCAGCTTATTTCAGTGAAATGTTGTTTCAGACGTTTTTTTCCACACTACATAACAGTGTGAGGTTTTGTTGTGTTTATGGAGTACTGATAAACCCTTATTCTTTGCTTATTCTTGTTCTGTTCACTCAAAATTGAAAATTCTTGTCAATTGTTTTAAATGTTTGATGACTGCACATATTTTACAAACTGTGCTATTAAATATCATTAAAGTAAAGGTAGAGTTTCATACTAAGCCCAAGTTATGTAGAGGGGAGGATGGCATAATATCTCTATTCAAATGTGATTACGTAGACACCCCAAAATAGTTACTTTTGGCGGGATTGCCATACAGACAAAAAACGGTTTCCCTTCAGCATTATGCTGCCTTTTCACCAATCAGTAAAACTGTTCAGTTCTCGCATCTGCTGGTACCCAAATGTAATCCTCGGTGGCAAGGAGCAAGTGATGGTTAAAGTGTCTTTTCCAAGAAAGATACCAACCACAACTGGCCTGGACCCCCCACGACCTTCGGATTATGAAGTCCGACCACTCTTAACACTGCAATCACGACATGATTCAAAAACTTCCACTTACTGTTTACAAGTCGGTATCACGTATGTGCCAACCAGAAAATAAATTTACATTTTAAAAAGTTACCCAGTGCTCTGTCACAGTTGTTAGATACGTGAATCCCCATGATAGTTCATCACCATTGCCTCTTAAAAGTGGACACAAAGCTGTAAATTGTCGGCCTACTAAATTATGAAGTGATGTCATCGCTTCCGCACTGTGTGAATATGAAACACAGTGACAAGTCTGAATATATTTATTAAGCTTTTCCTGGAGATGGCCAGCGCACGCTAGGGTTGAAAAAAAACCCAGTGTGACTTGGCCGGACTCGAACCGGCAACCTCCGTGTTTACTAGTGACGGTGCTCTTACAATTAAGCTAACAAGCCCGGGTTGGCCAGAGGAGTGATAGATATCGCATAGGGTTAGGTCCGAAAAGGGTTCTATCGGGATAGCATCAGAACGGTATTATTTAACATATACGATTTAATTTGTTTTGATATTAATATAATTATATGTGTTTTAAAGTCGTTAAAATTCACAGTGGAAAGTCGCAGTGTGAATCATGCGTGCAGTCTGTCAGCTTGTGTGATCATGTGCAGAATAGCAGAATAAATGCCTTTGTATTTCTGGTTGAAAGTATAAAATACCCTTGACCAAATCTCACCGTTGTTGTTCTCGTTTCCAGTCCCTGCATGCCCCAGCAAGGAGCACACCGAACTTCAGATGCAGGGCTCCAGTCAATGTGAGGTAACATCTATCTGTGAGCGGTGTATGACCAATCTCCGGTGTTGCCAAGGTACTCGTAACCATACGGGAACTCTGCGTTTACGGCACGCACATACATGGTTTCATCTTGCACCCTCAGTAGTACCTAAGCATTGAATGAGGACAAATGCTGTACGATTATCTATCGTCAAATCCACTGATGTGGTCCAGGCATAAGCTAAAATCTTGACTTGCTCACCATCTTGGTGATGCCAATATTTCCAATGACATACAGTGCAATGAACCCCTCAGTAACTAATCCAAAATTAAGAAGTTTTGTGCATGGTCATGGGGTGCCCAACCTATCCAGTTGGTTGTGAAATGCTGAGGTAATAAGCAATCATCCTGATACAATATAATATGGTGAATTTAAACAAATAAAATGAAGACAAAATATGTAAAAATGTCTAACAACATAACTCTTATTGAATGTGTACTTAGTGAACATTATCTGTTGGTGGGAGATAAATGTACATTATGTAAACAAATTTCCAACATTACATCAACAATTAACCTTTGCAAACCATCAAACCAGGGTGGCGTACTCGTGGGATTGCTTTCGGCTGGCGTGCGCCCCCGGGGTTCAATGCCAAAACATACAAAATCAGCCTATTTTCGGCTATAAAGGTCCTTCCGCCCCCGGGAGTCCCCCTCAAACGCAGGTCTGGATACGCCAGTGATAACCACCAAGCTTACAAACTTACCTGATTTGGCTAATCCATTCAAAGTCGTTGATATTCTGCCTTTTTCTTCACACATCTTGCAAACCATCACGGGCATGAACCTCTATGACGATGAGCGCAGACAGCACATCCGCTGCTCTTCTACGTTTTTCGCTCCTCCTCGCCAAGTGCCCACCATACCAGCAATCTAGATTCCCAAACAAAAAGTTACTCAAAAGGTACTTTCTGTTATTTCAGGTGAATTGCACCTGCTGACAATCTTTCACAATGACATCCCACAATAACTGCTGCATGTAAAATGGACGAGGGGCCAGTTGGCGAACGGTCCGTCTCCTGTCACCAGTGATGTCTGGGTTCGATCCCAGTGAGCAAAACGAACTTAGGGTGGAATCCAAGCTGCTCTCTTGGTGTTTCCAGCCTCTATATATTCAGAGCTCTTGCCACAAGTCTATCAGGAATGACCTGGTTTATCAGTAATGTGTGAGTGCAGAAATGGCTGCTGTAGCCACACTTGAGAACCCCTGTATTATTAGTCAAATTGTTATAAACAAAAAGTCTTGTTTATTTTACTTTATTTTTAACAACACACTAGTCATGGTAGAACTGTTTGTTAGACAAATTTTTCCCTGTATTAATGGCAAGTGAAAGCTGTTCTTCAGCCATCAACAGCTCCTGGCAAATTGTCATGGCCAGGCTATCTACCATAACCGTAAAACCATTTCTAGTTAAGAATTTGAAATGACCAAGGTGCA
>JAMKCH010015493.1:0-24961 GCA_023653785.1 Ophioderma brevispina
CACGTATTTTCACCGACTAAAAATAAGCTAAAACATACCCTAAACAAGTATTTTTATCTGTTTATGATACCTTCAACAAGTACGCAGTGCATTGAATCGTAAATATACCCTTTATTATCTTGCTTTGTTTTACTTCCCAAGTTCCGATTACAATATTTTGGATGATTTTGATCCCTGCTTAATGAGATATAACATGACAATTTCAGGGTCAAGTAAAAAACATACCCTTTTTTCCATATTTTGCTGTTTTGACACCCTAAACGATGTACGCGCGTACATCGCCTGTTGGAAAAAAAGACACCCTTTTTACGCGTTTTCTTGTTCACGCATCATATCCACCTTTGAATACAAGTGCCCCCCGGGCTGTATGCATACGTAGGCTCTCCTGTATGCGTGCTACACTGTCACTGAATACGGGACATGGGTGAAATTACAAAGTGACTCAAAGTCACTCAAAAATACGAAATAACATACTGTGCTAATATTGATGGTTAACCATTAAACGTCCGTGTTTTGTTTATATCTTGGGAATGAAATGGATTTGAGGGATCAAATTTCAGGACGACAATGAGAAAAATATGGTCTTTCATCTGATATCGAAATCGATACTACTTCCGGATAAATCAAGAGGGGTCCCAAAGACGATCTGAACACGCACCTTTAAGTGTTCTATGGTAGACGTGAAATGTACAGGTGATCACTTATATCAAATTGGGAATGGTAAAGTGTTGCGCACTTTACACATAACCATAACAAATAACCATAACAAATCATTATTTTTCCAATATTCTTGGGAAAATATGCAATTTTATCAATGTAATGTAATGTTGGTACCACAAACTAAGTCATAGAACATATTTTGAAATAGACCAACCAAATATCGGCATTATGGCAACACTTTACCATTATTTTCTCGATAAAAATAAACTTTTAATATGCTATGTTATATCTCTGTCAATGGTAAACTGTTAAATTGCACGTATTTAATGTGGTAAAGTGTGTGGTAAAGTGTGAACACTTTACCATTGGACTCATAGCAACGTCAAAGCTCAATGACTTCACCATTACACTTGTATAAATGGGGGACCGATTGACTCGGGATACTGTATTGTTTTCAACGCCATTCCTCTATTTTGTTGGCTACCGCACACAGCAGCCGGCAACGTCCCGCTATGCATGGATTACACCAACATCAGCTCATGCACTGCTGCCATTTGAAAACACGGACATTTACTTCGGATTTCCAAAGAAAAATCGAAGACCGTGTAGAAATTTTTTGGTCTAAAATGGTTCCTTTTATACCATCTGAAGCCGTTAAGCAGAAAAACTTCTAACCGGTCACATATTTTTGTTCTAAAACCTTATTATTAAACCCGGATATCAAATTTCCACAGACGTCTACTAAAGTCTGTTGAAGAAACTCTATCTGAACAATGACAGTCATAACAATAGCTCAGCAGGACGTTGTTGGCTGCTGTGGCTACCGCATAGACGAATGTTTGGGAGTGCACTCTGATAAGCCGGACTATTTAGATGTTAATCTTTATCATGTTCGACCTTTATTTTTATTTACTCCATAGTTTATTGATCATTTTGTATTGCAATACAATGTTCAACAGGTCATAGCTCTTCAGAGCGTCATAGTTACAATATATCATGTGTTACGTCATTGTGCCCACATGGTGATCATGACGTGTTTAAATTCTGACCGATCCCTAAATTACATTTTTTTGATATTTCTGCTGGTTGAAGATCTTGGTGATATTGCTGTAATGTTTTTGTGGTAGTAGATGGAAGTAGATGATTATTTTCTGCCGTTTTTCTTAATATGCCTAAATTATGAAAAATGCTGCATCAATTAATATTCAGTGCCATTGACCATTCCTTAAATTTATATACCCACTTGTTCTTTGTTTCTTCTATGATTGAAAAAAATGTGTTCTTCTCGTAATTTGTGTGAATTTTGGTAACGTTATTTCAAGATAAAAAATAAAGTTATGGCTAAAGAACCTGAAAAAGATTATTCTTTATAGCATTTCGCTCAGACAATGTTGGAAATAATTGTTGGAACACTATGAACGATTTCGGAAAACTATTCCCCCGTCTCCCCCATACCAATATTGAATACGGAATCGTCAGTCTTTGGGGCTTTCAATTGAGTGATAACAGGGGCTTGTAGACACTTAACTCTGGTCCGGGTGAGCAATGTAGCAAATTGTGGTGCGTGTTGTAGCCAGCTGATGGCGGCAAAGCTAAAATCAAATAGATTACAGCAATGCAGACAGTGCAGACACAAACTGCAATCCGATTAATAGTCACTCCAAGAAATACAGAAAACACCCGGGGGAAAATAAGGCATAGCTGATTTTTTTCAGGATAGCTTCCTAATGTTGTGCGAAGCAACATATCAAAGACCCCAAGTTGCCTGCTCAGTGCTAAATGAGGAATAAGAAGGTAAAAGTTGTACAAGGGGTCAAATTCTAAAATGTTCCAATGTGTTAAAATCTATACCATTGTTTGTGTCAACTCATAAGGATAAAAAACCGTATACCTTGCCCTAGCTACGATTTATGGTTTATTAACTATATGAAATAACTGGTCAAGGTCATACTGGGGGTTAGGTTCATAATGTTTTTAAAAGGGTGTCCATGTGTTCGACTCGTTGTGTATAAACCGAAAAGACATATTAACAGTCACATTCTAAGAGAACCAGGCAGGTCGAGTAGAATGAGGGTCAAGAGATTTCATTCAGGTTTTAAGGTTTTAGTAAGTGTCCAAAGTTATGCATATCCACAATATTTAAAAAAATCTCATGACCCCCTGCTGTGAGATACAAGACCCCCCCTAAAATAGTGCCCTATGACCCCCGATTTTAGTTTTTATAATACCAATATTAGGACATTTTTCAGGACATTAAAAATAAAGGAGGACTAATTTCAATCATAAGCATACTTAGCAGATATTAAGTCCATATATATATCTTCAAGAATATAAAATAAAAAGAGAGAAATAACATTGGGTTATTCCATTTTTTGACAGGGGAGATCATCTAATTTGGACTTTGATCAAAATTGCAAAAAAGGCACATTTTAGCCTATTTTTGAAGAACAATATGAAAACTTTCATATTTTTTTTTCTTTTTCATTTTCAACAGTAAAATATTTCTGTCCAAGCTTAATTAAAAAAAGAAATAAAAATCAGTGAGCCCCTTTCGGTTTCCGAGATCCACTCTGTTAGAATATACTACTTTTTTAAAAGAGGCAAAATGCACATTTTCTTAAAATGGTGAGTTACCTGTTCTTTTTTGCAAAGCCTTTAATAAATTAATGTCAGTTTAGTATTTCTACTTGGTAATTAATAAAACGCAAGCCTTGATGTAGTCTAGAACTCGGATCATTCCATTTTTTCAAGGGGGGTGCACAAGAATCCATGAATTTTGTGAAGTAGACCAAAAATAGGATATGCAATTTTAATGTAACTTTATTACTTTTTAAAAGCTTGTATAATATATTATAAAGGGCAAATCTATAACATCTACATCTTTGCAACTTCTTTCCTCCGTACTGACCTCATCATACACCAAAAACAAGCATTTTCTGTAAATGTTAACACGGTTTACCAAGAGGGTGGTTAGCCACCCTCTTGGAAATTCCTTATAAAGCACCATATACTTACGATTTTGATACCAGATGGATGACCATGGTACTCTTTTTCCATTGATACCAAAATTAATACAAACATACCTAGTATTAGGGTCACAATGATTTCATAAAGTCCGCGAGTAGGCAAAATTGTCAATCTCCACAGATACAATGTATAATAGGCTAAAATCCTATTATGCACCAATAAGGTATGTATGTTGGATTATAATGCAGTTTTAGGCTCTAAATGACAGAGTTTAGAGCTGCCATACTGCACAGAATATTGTTCTAATTTTCCATGCAATTATGCAACAGCTTACGTTTAACGACTTCCCTAACCCCGGCGATGGTGGTACCCCCCCTCCCCGTAAGATGAGGGCTGATCATACTCTTGTGCGTGCACTTGGTAAGGAGAATGGTTGCATTCGAATTAATGGTATATTATTTGGCTCCATGATTATGAATCTTGACAAAACACATACACCTGTCTACTGTTGATTTCCTTGCTCTATGCAACACAAGATCTTTGCCAGGATGAATGGTTATCATAATGATAGAAAAGATGGGCAGTTTTACCGTTATCAAATAGAAAGGGCAGTCAAGTGATAAGTAATATTTAGCATGAAGGGAGGGAAGGACAGTCTAACGTTTGTTGTCAGGGTTTCAGAGCGACCCAAAAGCTCAAAGGTCATCTAGAGGTCAATTTAGATCCATTTCCATAGAAATGCCCTATACTAAAATATGGGATCTGCCTGCGAGTCTGTCCGGTTATGCGTTTTGTTATGCTTTGACATGATATTTAGCATGATGGTAGGGTAGGACTAGAGGCACCTATAGGTCAGTTTGCATAGAAATGCCATATGACCACTAAATGGCCAAAAGGGCTACGCCCTGAGCACATATCAAGTCTGAGGTCATAGATCACACACATAGGTCAAAGGTCACACATGGGTGTGATGCACTAGTATAAAAAACTGGTTTGATTAAAAAAAAATGGGGCGCACTTTTCTTGAAATGTCCTCCTGTCTCTTTAATTTAGTATCATCGTATGTACAAAACGCCAGCTCACAGCCTTACAAATAAAGTTCAGCGATTTCTGAACTATTACTTCAATTTCACGAATATCTTTGTACAGCATTTTAAATTAAATCAGCATGCATGAGAAGTCTGGATTTTGTACATTTACTAACATTTTCACACTGGGGAAACAAGCAGAGCACAATGCAGTATAACACACCTTTTGCATGCTACATTACTGTACAAAGCAAGATACGGACATTCCCCGGGGGGTTACTCAGTGGAAAAGGGCATGCACATATGGGCATTTCCATGAAAAGGTGGACAGGTCTCAAAAAAATGAAATTGCTTCCAGAATTGAATTTTATCCTAAATGCATTCCAAATGCATGCAAGTACAAGGGAAAATATATTAAGCAGTTTGGATATTGTTTACTTTGAAAAAAAATCTGTTTACCTACAGTGCACTTAAATGAGGAAAATAGTGTATTTTTGATGATTTTAGCAATTGGATGTAGAAAAAGAGTTAAAATCAATCTTATTCCAAAACAAATATATGGATTAAGTAAGTATGGCAGTTGGTCTTTGAGAAACAACATGTAAATTGTTAATATAACCCAACGTATAATTGTGTCAGTACATGGTTGACTGTTCTTTTGAAGAGCGTAACGCGTGTTACCGAAACGGACTATTATGAATATATTTGCTCATTAATCTGGTTTCCATTGATGCCACTTAAAATTTTCCTCCTCCTAGTAAGGTCTCATGTAAAAACAGTGCACATTATGATAAATTCTTGCCCACTACTTCACAGCGAGCTATCAAAAACTGTAGCGTGTGTTACTTATAACGCGTGTTACCAATGAAACGCGTGTTACCGCATTTGAAACAATGCATACAAAAGCAGTTGTAGACTGTAATCAGCTTTTAATATTGCAATGTAAAACAAGGGTAGTATAAGTATTATACTGCATTATTTTAATTCTATTGAGGGCAGCCTCATGTTTTTATACCCAGAATACCTCACTTATAGTCACTTATAGGGTTCACTATATAAGAGCACATTATAACCTTTGATAAATCTTCTGCCTACCATTAACAGAGATATGGAAAGTTGTGATGGAGTGGCGCCGTTCCTCAACTGATTTGCATATTCACAAGCAAAGTGACAGTAACAGCATGAAAAAATCTAACAATAGTGTAACTAACATTTGAGATACATGTGGGGAATTGGTTCCTTGTGGAATATGATAGGGAATATCTCCCTGGTGAAATATTGGAAGAAGGGGAAGAAGATGACTTTCTTATTTCAGTTTTATGCATAGTGCTGGGAAGAATTGGAAGTGGCCAAGCCCAAAATACAAACATTTTATTTTAGGGAGCAAATAATTAGAAAACTGGTGAGCCAGTAGTAAAGGCTCAGTCACACAGCCGATTTTTTGCAAGAAAACCACTTCCAGACTGCTCCAGACTGGTGCCGATTGGCCAATTTTCGAAAATCATGAGCAGTTTTTCTTTTTCATGTGTAGTTCTGGCAAGGTCAGGGCCTGTTCTGTGCAGTCGTCTGTAGTCTTACCCATTTTTTGCTAGAAAACCGCTTCCAGACTGCTCAAGACTGGTGCCGATTGGCCATTTTTTCGAAAATCGTGAGTAATTTTCCTTTTTTCAGGTGTAGTTTTGGACAAGTCTGGGACTGTCCTATACAGTCTTCTGCAGTCTTGTGTGGTCGGGAGCACGTGGCAAATTTGAAAAAAAAAACCGCCACGATTTTTTCTTGCGTGGCGGGTTTTGGAATCGGGAAGGTCGGCTTGAACACATGAGCGGTTTGGAAGCGGTAGCCGATGAGTTGGTGCGCATCATGAGTGGAAATGCAAGCCAACTGGATATGTTGAATCGGCGACTAAACTCGGCGACTACTGTAGATGAGTCGCCGACATGCAGTCTTGACAGCAACTTGTGCTGTCGTGGTAAGGTCTGCGACTGATTGAGAACTGAACAAGTGACATGCTTGATCGCCTACTGCTCGGCGATTTAGCATCTCTTGTCTTGTATTTTGAACAAGACTGCAGCCGATTTGGAAAGAAATGTGGTCTTGTGTAGTTGGGAAGAGGTTGGGTCGCGTCGCGGTTTGTCTTCATGTGACGGGACCTTTCTTGGCGTCAACAACTCTGCGACCAATCGACGAGCAGTCTTGACAGCGACATGTCACAACTTGTGCCGTCGTTTGAAGGTTGGCGACTAATCGGGGACTGAACAAATGGCGTCGCCAATTAAACATGCTGGATCTTGTTGATTCTATGATGCTGTCGCCTACTGCTCAGCGTTTCAGCATCACTTGTCTCGTTGACGACGGGGAAACTCGCAGACTAATCATCCCTGGTCGGGATAAAAATTGTAAATTTTGAAAGTTTGAACAAGACTGTAGATGAGATTTTGAAAAAAAACGCAGTCTTTGTAGTCGGGAAGTGGTTGGGTCGGGAGCTGTCTTCTGTGTGACTATACCTTAAACAATCGCGAGCAGTACAATTCCATGACTTATAAGTGCTACATGTCGTCGCCCGCATCACATACTGTCGTATTTTACAAAACACGTTTTCCGAGAAAATCGCAGTTCAAAATCTACCGCGACATTTCATGTCTATACGGTAAAACGAAGCATAAAAGAAACATCTAGACTTTACTGTTTTGAAGAAAACATTTAAAGTCCAATATAAACCATAAATCTAATTTAAAACTACAATTATATTATCTTAATTAGGCTACAAAGTTATAAGTCTGTATGTGAAATCACAATAATGTATACTGCAAAATACGACGCATATTACACCGTTGCTTTTCAATGTACGTAAAATAGATCACTATGTGAAAAACTTGTTTACGAAAGATCGACGGAAATACGTCGAAATAGATCTGTATGTGAAATCGTTTATTTTGGGATCGGCAAAATACGACGCTATATAAAACACGTGTAAATGAATGGCGATTTTAAAATACGACAGTATGTGAAATACGGATATGATGATTTTGAGGAAAATAACAAAAATATATAATTATAAACTAATTAATTAGGCATCCTCACATTTTGAAACTTTGTGGGTGGCAAGAACTCGATGAACTAAGTAATTAGGCGAAATTTCGGAAAAACCTCAAAAAATGTGAAATACGACAGTATGTGATGCGGGCGACGATGTATTTAAAACAAAACAAAGAAAGTTGGGTCTACTTACTGTTTTGATCTACTGAAATGATCTGAACTGGTATTGGTTGACAATTTCAACATTTTGGTACTTTAAAACTGAAGTAATGTATCTTTAAAGCAATATTAGCACTTTTTTGAAGAGCGCCCCCAATTTTTCAACAATTTTGAGATTTTTACACGGTTGCATTGGTAACTGGCTAGTAAACAATATCTGTGAATGGTTAAACTCGAAAATGTCTATGTGTCACAAACAAAGGAAATTTGTAATTAGAATAATTATTATCGGGGATCCCCAATAATAATTCAACGGCTGCTGGAACCGTGGAAATGCCCATATGTGCCGCCGATATGGGTCACATTTTCCCCCTTTACTATAACAATGGGTCGTTTTTCCCACCATGCTACTATTATATTGATGGATCATTTTTTGAAGTCATTGCTTCTATATACATGGGTTCATTTTTCAAATTTTGGACGCAATTTACTATGAAAATGGGTAAATTTTTCTGATTTTTGGTACAATCACAATGAAAATGGTTGATTTTTCCAATTTTCGGAAAAGTTACTATGAAAATGGGCCGATTTTGCTAAGATTACTATGAAAATGGTGCGAAATTTCAAAGCCAACTATAGAAATGGGTCGAAATTTCGAAACCAACTATATAAATGGGTCATATTTTTGTACAATTTGGTCATTATAAACATGGGTTGATTTTTTTACCATGCAGACGCACACCTGTACCCAATTTTGAGCCGAGTAACCCCCCCCCTCCGGGACATTCCCAATATCATTTGAAGCTTTACGCAATATACTTTGCAAATATATGCAAAACAAACCCTATGTGCAAAAACTAAACAAGAAAAATACAGCATTCACCAAATGCATGTGTCGTCTCCCGTTGCAATTTTGGAATGAGGATAAGGGTTAAATGTGGTCACAAGGTCACATGAGGTCAACAACATGTGGGACACTACTCAAGAACAAAAGTATGCAAGGGTCATGAAAATCGATCAACATGTGAAAATACTAGGTAATTTGATAAATCTTACCATTTTGGGCCACGACCTCTAGGAAATTTCCCCTCAATGAGGTCATGTGATCACACAAAAATCCTATTCTTAACACATAAAAACTCTGACTTTTACACTCATTTTAGCCCACAAAATGCTAGTACTTAGGGAATGTTTAGCATGATCAGGAAATTTCTTGTGGTTCTTAAACTTTCTGAACACTTTTATCCGTAAGTACTGACATGTGTTTAGTACTGTAACAGTACAGTATAGGCACATTGCAATGCATTATGGGATTTATTCAAAACACCCTCTGACCTTTTACCGACTCGTGAGAAGGGTAACTGTACGTGGGGCACTACCCAAGAAGGTCCATTACATGCATGTGCCATGAAAGTGTGCATGTATGTTGAAACAGTGGGCAATTTATGTTAACATTTGGGTTAACATATTTACCACAGGCATGCACAAACACACATACACACACATAGAAACACTACCAAAGCAAGCCATATGCACTCTAGCACAGAGCACAAAAAGGCTCCAAACTAAGTAAACAGCTTATATTAGTTCAATCTGATCCCGTTGTCATGAAATAGTGGTCCGTGTAACCGAGTGTGATACCATCCATCTAGTATTCTCCATTGTGTGTTGTACGCATCCTTTGTTTCTGCACTGTACCCACATTTTATTCTGTATGTTAACATGCAGCCTAGGATATGTGTTATGGGGACTCTCAGATTTGCTACATAGGGAAATTTTTAAAATTTCATACAACAAAATCCTGTCACTTACACAATCTCAGAAATTTCATATGTCCTAATTTTTCACAGCAGCAACTATGAATTGGACAAACTGGCATGAAATGACAAAATACAAAGGACTAATTATACAAAAACATATTAAAAACTTTAAACATGCTGAATATTCAATGTTGTACTCTAGATTTGTTAAATTTATGAAAATGTATTGTAAACAAAAGCTGTGATTTTTGGAAGATATTGCGTTTGCTGTTTCTTCATAAATATAAAGCAATTTCGCTTAATTAATAACAAAATACCAGTCTTTTCTCAATTTGTTGCAAACACCCCCATATAATAATGGAATAGCCCTATAACGTAATGCATGTTTGAATGATGCAACAATAGCAGGAAGTCAAATGTGTGAGTTCTTATGATAAATTGATACTGTTTGGCATGAAATATTGAAGTAAAGTACCTTTAACACAAAGGGCCATTTTTGAGGATTTGTTGAAAATACACTTTATTTTTGGTCAAATAAGTAAAATACAAGACAAGGCTCCATGATTGTGAATGCATTTTTGTAATAAGCAATAGTGAGGTAATACGTGGTAAACAAATAATAAAAATTAAAAGATATGAAAGTTTTGAAATTCTCCCTTAAAATTGACCATAAAATTGATTTTTTTCACAATCAGAAAAATAGCCTCACCCCACAGCATGAAAATGGAACATTCCATCATCGTTTCAAAAATTATTAGCCATATTCATAACGTAAAACCATGTATTATTACATGAGAGAAAAATTGAATTGCTCAATATTTGTTTGAAAATTCAAACGGTTGCTTGAAATATGTAAAAAATCACAATTTTCAGGTTTTTGAGAGGGCTCTCGGAAGATCATTTTAGGTCTGCTAACTTTTTATAGGGGGGACATCAGATTTTTTCATTACCATTTCTGTGAATACTTTCGGGAACATAATAAAAGAACAAAATATGAGTACAAAATTCTGACCCCTTTATCCCGGATTTTACTATAGTGCCTGGTTTTCTCAGAATGTCACTCTTAAAACAGTTCAAGTAATTTCCCTGCATAGTTATTGGGCTGATTATGACAGATTGCTACAGGGTCTGTGGGAGGTCACAAGCCGCTGTCCTATAAGGTCAATACTTAACATATGTATATAATTGAAAGGAATGATTTTTGCCATAATATGACCATGCAACATGTATAATGATTTGAAATTAGTTTAATTAAAATCTTACTGCTTTACAAAATTTTACTCTACGATGTCGACCTTGAACACTTTTGGGGGTGCATTTTTAAACCTAGCGGTCAAAAGAATATATATATTCTTAATCAGCGAGAACAGAAGAATACAATAGTCAATGATTTATATCAATTGAATCATTTTAATTTTTTTGTCCCTGTATAAACCATACCCCTTATTCCTCAGTTAGAACAAATAGGACTCTGGGGGACCTTTGATATGTTGCTCTTCACAACATTAGGACACTATCCTAAAAATTCAGCTATGGCTTATTAATTTCTGCCTTCAGGCTACCCAGGCCTAAATGTCCTGGACTATTAGGCGCTTTAATGTCAGTCAGTTATGGGTTTTCCAATAACCGATATGCTACCTCATCCTCGCCCGTTATTCATGCATAAATATAGCTCCAACTAATTTGAAATACGAAAATAAATATGATTTTTTCATCAAGATTTCGTGTTTACGTGTAAAAAAACAATTTCTTGGCCACCGTCGTCTGATACTAGCAACATTTTTTCCTATTTTAAACCTACTTGATTATGTATGGGACCAGAATGGCAACGTTTTTGCATTTGATTTGCTTTCTGCTGTATTATCTATGATGTACATCACTTTTTATGGGTAGGATTCCCTTTAAAATTGAGTACAATTCTCTTTCAGACTTACCTTTGAATCCAAATACTACTTTTAAGTACTTTTATATTTTTTTAAGTACTTACAAGTACTATAAAGGCATACACTTACTAAAAGGTGTATGAAAACGACTGTATAGTTAATTATGTATTCAGTAGGTTTGAGCATTTTTGATTCTTTATGTTTAATCCACACTCTAGGGTGTAAAGAGAAATATATTTCCAATAAGTATCGTTATGGTGTTTGTTTCGCGTTTAGCTCTAACGTGCATGATATGAAATCGCGTCGGTTCACCAGTAGTATCATTCAATTAATAATTTGATGAAAGCGTTGCTGTTGTATTGTTTTACAAATTAATATTTTAACAATGACATACGAGTGGGGAGAAAGAAGTTACATTTTCTGGTTTAATATATTTTGTAGGTTGCTTCCAATAATTACCACAGTTCAACTAGGACCAGTGGCGTAAATTTCTTTTTGACATAAAAAAAAAAAAAAAAAAAAGGGGGGGGGGGTGGGGTTGATGAAAATTTATGAATGAAATGGAGTTTGCTGAAAAGATTCATTACTAGCACATGTGCGCGCGAAGCGAGCTAAAAATTTGGTCATTAAGAAGCTACAATCGTTAAATATAATTGTAATTAGAACAAAATTCGCGCAAAGCGCGCCGAAATTTACCATTTTTAAACTATTTTGGTAAAATATGAGGTTATTTTTGGTCAAAAAACACATGAACGGCCATCAACATTGGGAGGGATGATCGTATTGACCATCCCCCTCATCAAAATATTGGGGGGGGGGGTATCCCCCCACACCCCCCGGGATTTACGCCTATGAATAGGACGGCTTCAGACAAATGTTTTCACCCTAAAAATACACTGGACCATTGTTTACTCTCTAAATGTAAACGAGTGAAAATTTCACTCCCCAAAAGAGTGCAACTCTTGTAAACCACTCCAAAATGAGTGTTTTGTACTTAAAAAGAGTAAATTTCCAATCAAAAAGAGTAAAAAATCACTCCAAAAAGGGTGGATTTCCACTCGTTTGAGGAGTTAAACGAAGGACAACACTTTTGAGGAGTTAAACGAACGACAACGAAAACGAGTGGAAATTCACTCTTTTTCAATGGAAATTCGCTCTCTTTAAGTACAAACCACTCATTTGGAACAAACCACTAATTTTGGAGTGGTTTACAAGAGTTTCACTCTTTTGGGGAGTGAAATTTTCACTCGTGTACATTTAGAGAAAATGGTTTATAGTGTAATTAAGGTTTAACCCTATCACGACCAAAACACGCTGAGCTGAGGCTAGAAAACGCACTAAGTACAAAAAGATGCGATGACGTCATCGTACGATCACATATATGGGCACAAATTCGCTGACCGGGCCAGCGACACTCTCGTGGCTTGCCATCCCTGGTATTAGCGGTGCGCCGGGGGCACCGGGGGGTTCGAATCCCACCCAAGACGTGCGATCTTCTTTAGCTTTTATCCCTTTACCCCTCCCCTTCCTCTCAGGAGCTACGCTTCTTTTTTCTGAGGTAAGAGGTAACAAAAGAAATTCAATGCTATAAAGAGAGGTGTGTGCGATTTTCTCGGATTATTAAAATTGTTCGAAAAATAATCTTGTAGAGAGTGAATGTATACTCATGCAATAAAGTATCAATATGATATCATTCAAGATGCCAAAGAGAAATATAATGAAGAAATAATTGCACGGCAATCAAGATAGAAAGATAGACCAACGTGTTTTATGGTTCTATATGTTGAAACCTGGAGTCCGGATGAGGCAGTAAGACTGGTTTGGAATTGAATTTTCCAATGGTAGAAGACCATCGAGGCACACCACTAGGTCAAAATACGACAAGTAAACTATATGGAGTATGACGTAAGCACTAACCGCAATACAAGTCACAGTGGACGTCGACGGACTACAAGAGCCTCAGCTAATATTCCTATGGTCAGGAGAGCGCTCCAGAACAATAGTACAATGAGCGCACGAAAAAAAAAGCACTTTTCAAAATTTGACCATGGGACGCTCATCGGTCCAGTACTCATTTACATCAACGTGAATGTCCAAAAATAAAACTGTATTGCCCCAAGTTCGTACTCGTGGAAAAGTTCAGCTTAACCAGGGTGGTTCAGTTTCACAGCCCGTTTCACGTCTTTGGTGGTTTCAAGATGGAGCGTCATGTCACACTGGAAGAGTGACTCAACAGAGACTGATTGAGCTTTTCTCAGAGAGAGTTGTGGGAATCGTCCATGGTGTTGAATGGCCACCTCGATCGACAAATTGGACATCCTAATAGGCGTCTAGAATTTACCGCTCCTTCAGTATTGAGGAAGGTTCATTAACAGTATGGTGGAAATGTTGAAGGATGCGGTGTTAGTCAATGGACACCAAATAACAGTATACATTTCAAGGAAAAATGTATTTGTATAGGAAATAAGATCTTCACTTTTCTTCCTTCTTATAAGACAATGTTTTTCTTCATTTACAGAAGATTTCATGAGGAAAGTTCCAAAAAGTCTTAACCTGAGAATAAATAATACAACTTCTATACAACTAGTTATCTTATCCAGAGAATTGCCGTCATGAACTCCATACTATAATTTTGGATATCGGATTATGAAGTGTTTAAAATTGGAATAATTATTTCCTTGGCCACGGGAATTAGGAATTACAAGAATTCTGCCCTTTCAAATTAATATGTACACAAACTTGAAATTACATTAGAGGACGCTATCACATGTTCTTGACATCACCCTGACAGCAATACTTGACTTTTGTATAACGTTTCTTTATTTATCTTTATTCTTTACGATCTTTAGACAGTCATTTGGATACCACCCCAACATCGTAATAACGAGCACACGAAGCGATCGTCGTCCTAAATGTTACAGCTTGCCTCTCTACTCCATGAAACGGCTGAAAATATGTCTTTCGAAACAAAATGACGAAACTATGACTACAAGCTACAACCAACACACCCACCGATACCACTCCCCGATGTCCAGTGTCCTCACCGGATGGCCAACATATGCCATTTCATACCTCTCGGTAAATTCCTGCCGGTTGGTGTTCTTAGGAAACATTCTTTTTTGTACGTTGTGTTCGTATATCGAGAACTTTTCAAACAAGAACCAATGTTCTTTTATTGCTGATGTGGGTCTGTTCGGGATGGGATGGTTGTGGCTATGCTGTTTCACAATAGTTGAGGTGGTTTACTGTTGCCTGGTCGCTCAATATTGAAAAAAATAGGACGTTTACGGACATAGGGTCCATATGGAATATGGCGGCCAACCGTTTTCGCTCAAGCTCTGTGGCATTTTTTCGTTGACGCATGTAGCATCCGAACTTACCTTGGAGTTGTGAAGTTCCCTTTGGGTAATAGTACAACACCGGGTTGTTTACAGTGATCGCCTTGCATCGTGATCGTAGTCCTTTCATTGGCTCTGAGGCTGACCTGGTGTGGGTTGTTTTCCAAAAACCCGGAAGTCATTGCTTAGCGGCTAATTTCTTCGACGCAAAGAACTAATCGTTGGTCTCAGCTTGGCAGCACTTTCTCCTATACGTACTCTCTTTTCATCGTCTCCTTTTGTTATTTGGCCATTGCCAGACGCATTGTGCAATCAAGTGCCATTCACAAGAGCCAACTTGGGGTTCGCCGATCTTTCGCCAGACGTAAGACGGTATTTTGGTGTTGTCGACCATCACGCTGTCCTGCGCTCTTTTATGGCTGCCATTTTCACGTCGCCCTGATGCGTTTAGCATTCCAACCCTTCGAAATGTGTTTGCATCGTATTTTAGCACGATGGTAGATTGTTGTATCGCAGTCTGCCGTAAAGCAATGCCCCTTCTCGACGCACACCAGTACTGATATTCATGTTGAGATCCGAGCATAGTTTAGAGCGGTTTTGCAGCTCTATTAGTTGTTTTTGCAGAAAAAGTCGCTTATCATACCCGGGTTTCGACCACTCGAAGCACAATTTACACCGGATCGTTCCGTTGAAAAAAATCAACGGACTTAATTCAGTAGCAGGTGATCAAATATCACTGGTCAAGTAAAACTAACAAAGTTAAAAGTAATTTTTAGCAATTGTGTACACAACTATTTTACAGTGTAGATAACTGGGTCTAAGAACTTAAATGTGCCTCAATTGGGATCCTAAAGCCACTATCAGTGACGTCACTCAGAAAAAAAAGCCAAACAAATAATTGAAAGGTGTGGAATCGCTTTGTCGATAGAATTCCCCATAAGTATTTTTGAACTGAAATATTTACAGAAAAGGAAAAAAAAAATCAGGAGTGTTCAAAGATATGAATCTCCATTCAGTTTGTGTGGTAGTAAATAATGAAATATCCGTTCATGTCCTATTACGTTGCTTTCAAACCTAGCATTGTAGGATATATTAGGATAGACTATTACTTGTTCAGAATGACAAAACATCTGATTTGCATGATTATTTTTCGCTTTTCTGATCAGCAAATCAGATAGTGCCTTTAAGAACTACAGTAGTGGGACGAAAGGGAGGGGCTAAAGGGCCTCGCGTACTTTGACATTTTTTTTGTCATATGACATCGTAATCAAATTGGTTAATTTTAATTTGTAATCATACTCGACTCGTAGGCTATCAGGGCTTGGTTTTGAGGCTTTTGATGCTAAAAGCAAACTTCATGAGTATAGGAATAACCCCGGGGAGGGGGGTTCCTTGTATTCAAAGGTGATATGATGCTGTGAAATGGACTTCAAAATGCCACCCTAAACACGTATTTTCACGAACTAAAAACAGCTAAAACCATACCCTAAACAAGTATTTTATCTGTATTATTGATACCCTCAACAAGTAAGCAGGTGTTGAATCGATAACTTATACCCTTTATTATTTTGCTTTGCTTACTTCCAAAGTGACGACTACAATATGTTGATGATTTGATCCTGCTTTAGGAGATTTTATAACATGACAAGTTCAGGGTTAAAGAAAAAAACACAACCTGTGTCCCTATTTTGCTGTTTTTGGACACCCTATAAAACGATGTACGCGCGTACTACATCGCTTTGGAAAAAAAGACACCTTTTTACTGGTTTTCTTGTTCACGCATCTATCCACGTTGGAATTCAAGTGGCCCCCCGGGGAATAACTTTCTAATTCCTTCTGATTGTGCTTTGTCCCGCATGTAAATTAGTGAAAACAACAAATCCTGAAAAGTGAGTGATGTGAAATTCCTGAAAAAAAAAACTAGGCAAAAAGGGCTTAAATCGGTGTGTATGAATGGAGTACTCCATTTCCAGAAATATCCTGAAAATTAATTCCTGCTTGTCCAGCAAAGTAAATCGATGGACGCCCGGTTTTGGTTAACTGACATTCAGACTCGAACGTTATTTTTTGTAACAAAAATGTGCAAGCAAGTACTGATAGAGTTTGCGTCCTCAGAAAATCGTTTGATTGACACGGCTATAAAACGGCGCTCGCGCCGTTAATTTTTAGATTGTCTAATCTTATTGTTAGAACCTAAGGCCAATTCCCCTAATCCAAGCCAGGGGTCCGTGATTGTTTTCAAAAGTGCAATTAAAAGCAGTTAGGGAAGTAGTAAATGTCAAAATCGAGCCGTTTAAGAAACAAAGCTGGTGCTCAGGGTGTTTCTGTAAGATGACTCATCTCACCCGGATTCTTGCACGAAACACTTTGAATTCGGAAACATTAACGGAAATAAAAACGCGCGGTTTAGTCCGGTAAGGTTGCGAATTTCTAAGTCGAGTGCTGCAAGATTTCAATTATGACTAGATTCCATCATCGTTGAACTTTGGAGCAAAGTGTCAGAGGTCAAGGTGCTCGCAACGAATGATCCCAAATTAAATATTTATTTAATTCTTTAGCTGGAGGATAACCAGCGCAGCTAGTGTGAGAAAAACCAATGTGTGCTGGGCGGATTCCGAACCGGGACCTTTCGTATTACTAGCACGATGACAATAAGCTATCAAGTCAGGGTTGGTAGAGGTTGGAGCGGATAGATGGGTTTTTTTAACAATAACGTGCGCTGGCATCTGCAGGGAGGAAAGATTATCCTGATACCTGGAGAACTAAGTAGTTAAAATTCATGACCCCAAATAGTCACAAAAGGGTTACATTGTACTGGTGCGTTCAGTTTCATTTAGAAGTCCCCCAAGTCTGCAAAATGAGCTTTTTGATAGAATCTCACGCTTGACAGGCAATCTCACACAGCAGTTTGTTACGAATAAACCACATTTTGCATCAATGGGACTTCTAATGAAACCTTTACCGCAATAATCATTCATTTTGCTAACCAACCCGACAAACAGAACTAGCTTGTGTAAATATTAGCCTCAATACCGTACATGAGAGCTAGTACAGACAGCAGTGTAACAGCTAGTGTAATTGCGCATATGCTTTTCAAATATTACCGCCATACATATGGAGTCAATAAACAAACCCGCATTCAGAATAAAAAAAAATAATTAAATAGTTAGAATTATTTCTGACTCAAACGTTTGCTTGATTATGAAGAGGGATAAACAGGTTTCAGAAGAAAACGTTTATTGGAGTTATTTGTACTTTGGGAAAAGAAGTTAGCCTGTTTTCTTGAGAAGACTTAAAAACCACGTTTGGCCTTTTTGAGCCACACAATGATACATCGTTTACATAGAGCATGCATGGTTTCAGCAGTGCTTAAGGAAAAAGCCATTAACACCAAATTAATGCCCAAACAAAGGGAAGGTGGGAGAATAATTGCAGGATTATAAAAGTAAGGTTGCCTGTTTTTTTTGTGCTGCAACGAAGAGATTTTCACATAATAAGGTGGACCTAAAAAATCAAAATTCTGATTTTTTTGCCCTGATGTAAGCTTTCCATCAAAATATCCCCATCTGAAAGGATTAGCTGAGAAATGTTTTTCTTTGTGTAAAATTGATGAAATTATAATTGCGGATAGGGCAAATTACACAAAATCAAGCCTATGGTTTACATTGGAAATATAAGCAAATCAAAAATCGCCCTTTCTCTCTTTTAAGACATTTCTGTAGCGCAACACAAGGTAAGAACTATTTAATGTAATTATATGAAATTAATATTATGACACAATATTGGGTGACTTTCAAATATCTCTTTGTTGCCCCACCTTTAATATTCCGACATACAAAAGAAGGAAAATGCTGAGTGAAAAAATGTTAATGTCCCAGACGAGGAAGTGGAGGATGCTGGTGTTAAGACAGTTTACTTTTCGATTCAGTTTTATGCATGGTTTGGGAATCAATTGATCAAAGAAATTGGAATCAAAAGTGAAAATATGAGGTTTTGCATTCAGCTTAAAAAACAAGCGCAATTAATTTTCAGTTTAATTCCCAATATTGCATTTATACTACAGCTTTAGTTCTTCTTGCAATTATGGACATTGAAGTATATGTATGGGAAGATTATTGCTTAGAGTTTGGTAAAACAAAATTGGAGCAAGTGTCGCTGTGCGGGAAAAAAACCTCATACGTAACTCCAAGAGTAATGCAAAACCACACATCGGGTGCTAGTTTGAATTTAAGCCAATTATGAGAGTAAATCATATGTAAGGTTATTTCAAAGTCTGGAGTAAAGTAAATAGTATCTAAATATATTTAGAAAGAAAACCATCTCCTGTGCAGGGCATTAGAGCAAATTATTCGTTTGTGGGTATACTGAAAAATGTTAATTGAGGTTTTGTCATGTTACCGTTTCTACTACATGTGAGGTTTTCCTTTTAAAGAGTCACAATGCACATATGAGGGTTTTTTCCCGCCCAGCGACGAGTAGTGCTTAGTCTCGTATTTTGCGGGATAATTAAGCATATTGGTTAATTAAATGTAGATTCGACTTGTTGCACTATAGTTTAAAATGTTAAAAACGCAAACGACAAACTTGACGATTTGAAATAACGACTTGGACAGTTTTTTTAATGTAAGAAAGTAACGTCTTCGTAGACATGCTTTGTGTCCAGTCAAACACTTTTTTCTCGTAAAGGGCAGCAAAGTCGCAAACTGTGATTAATTAGTAATATTTATTTCATATTGGCTATTTAAAGTACATAACAGTAATAAGGTCTGAGAAATGTATGAGAAAACCATATGTTGCCTTGTACAAAAATCGTTTTCATTTGAGCATTTAGTTATTGAAATGCACAAAGTTTATGTAAAAAAAAACTTAATATGTAGGTAGAATTTGCAATCACAAGAGATATAAAGTCTAAGAAAAAAGTTAATAACAGTTCCGCAATGATATAATTAATAATGAATTAATTATTAATTTAAAACGTGCCCTTTTATCCGATATTATTGGCAAGAAATCAAAATATATTTATTTATTAACCTATTTTGAGGGTACCTATTGATTTTCAGTAGGAGTATCTGTGTAAGATATTGGAAAATAATTTTAAACAGTATATGCATCAGTCATTGGTGATGGTTGGCGACGCTAAACCATTAATGGGGGGGGGGGGGAAGAATTTCCAAAGGAGAATTCAATCTTTTATGGTGTGACTATTATTCGGCGCCTGCTTTTTATGGGCGGGAACTTGAAGAGACGCAGGCTAGTGGCTGTGCCCTCCTGGTGCAACACTATTGCTAAGATGCCTGGTATTTGTCTGATATTCTTAACACCTACACAAAATTTTCTACAAAATACCCTTTAATGATCCGTATTTTAATTAGACGATTGATAGTTCAAATCTAATGACAACTATATGATTTCTACACTGTTAACGGTGCAAGAGAGATTTCACATAAAAGGTTCCCCAAAATTTGAAAAATTCTGATTTTACACTAATGTAAAAATTTCTATCTAAATATCCCTATGATAAAGGATTAAGCTGAGAATTATATCTTTGCTACAAAAATTGACATTCGAAGTTATTAGGGAGCAAATACTAAAGTCAGCTATGTTTTATATTGAAATTAAGAAAAATGGAAAATCGCTTTTGTTTTCATTTTCAAGCTTTCTTAGCAAATACCAGGTAAGAAATATATTGGGGGTAGATCGACACAATGGATTCACCAAAATCTCTCGTTGCACATTTAAAAATGTCTTACCCAGTTCAGCAAGAACAGTCCAAAATGGGAAGATGTAGCCAGGTTGGACAGTAGTTAACCAAGTTGTTATCTATCATTGGTAGAACAAAGGCATTCGATAACCATACGCTCTATATGGAATACCTGTAAATCTGAATGTGGGACGAGACTTTTACACTCTAAATTTTGCAACGGATCATATAGTTGTGTACAATAATGGTTGAACCAGTTGTTGAACTCGATGTAACAAAGACTTAGCGTAAATATGTTCCTGTGGAGCTGCGAGTAACTCACAATATGTTTTAAAAAATGACATTGGTGCCATTGGGTCAAATCTGAAGGCCATACTTTTCGGTTCATCTTATAAGATTAAATAAATAGTGTGCAATGCGTTGAAGTGCTGATTTCGGGACAAATATGTATTAGCGACAATAACAATAGTGTGTTCCGAAAATACAAAAACATTTTAGTTGTATAAAAAGCTGACAATCATCTGTAAACGATTTACAAGCATTTTCCGTAATGCAATTAACACTATGGCCATTTATATAAGAACTGTGGTAACAGACGTTCAAAGGATATTTCTGGCTACGTAGTGTCTTAGGAATAAAACAAATGGGTTAACGATTTGTACATGACTACATTATCCGTTGCAAAATTTAGAGTGATAGCGATCGGGACATGGACCTCTTAAGTAGTATTACTAAAACTGGACATGAACCGTTTGAAACGTTTTTATTATTGTTAGAAAAAAAACACATTTTAAAAAAAAAGTTTAAAGGTAGATAACCGATTAGATTTTGTATCAGAAGAAAAAGTTCATATTGTTTCATTTTCTCAGGGGAAATTTAAGAAATGTTTCCTCTTGATGATATGACAAAAAACAAGTTACACCCAAGTAAACATTGGCGTCCTCCCCCCTGGCAGATGGCAGTCTGGAACATGACCGTAGATGAACTTTGACCTTGGTCCATGACCTTTGACATATCCACACATGAAGGAATCCCTAATGCACCTTAACCCAAGTTGGTTTAAATTGGACTTTAAACGTTTTCGAAGAAGACGCGAAAAACGAAAACCTAACCAAAACCTAACCAAACTGCAACACACACATACCATACATACATGCATACAGACATTCGCACCTGCAATATCCCCCTCTGCTTTTCAAGCCAGGGGGATATATAAAAAGGCCTCAAATGAGGTCACACACAAGAGTTCCACAGAATAATATTGGCCCATTTTTTTAAAGCTTGTACTATCCAAACGTCTGGACAGATTTGACCTAAAACTTTTTTTAAAAATGTTTTTGGTGATTCGGGTCACATACCTCAAGTGCTTGCCGACCCAATTTATCAACGTAAATCAGGAGCAGGGCCACTTTGGCGTCTCAGTCCGCTATATTCGTATTAAGGTATGTGTTGTAAATTAAATCCACCTCAAAACAAAAATCACAAGGAATGCTCCACACAGGGCCTCAATTTGAGAATTTCTTTCAAAGTATGTCAAATGGGTATCAGTATCACACTCACTTTATATTTTTTCCGTTATTGTATTTTAAATTTTTGCTAAAACACGGCAAAACATTGTATTTGGTTGGTAACTTATGTCCCTAAAGTCCCTAGAGGAAAATCGACAATCACCGCCAAAAAGTGAGGTAGTGAAATGTGGCAGATCTCAGGAGCAATTTCCCATAACACAAGCAGTTTCCCGCTTCGTTATTTTTTGTCAGGTGGTTCTGAAGGTATAAGGGACGGACGTTAGAGATATGGCGTGAAAACTTACTTTGGCGTACATAAGATAAAGATATGTGTTTTCTTTTCAACTTTAAGGATAAATGCATGCACCGCTCTTTTAAATGTTAGAGCACTGTACTTGAAGAAGAAAAATATTACTCTATGTATATTAAATCCAAACAAGTTTTAGACGCTTTGCACATGTTGCTTCGAAAGATTGTTTAAACAATTAGAATCTATATACAGGGTGTCCCAGAAAAAAAAGGAAAACCGAGATTTACGCCCTCTGTTCTTTGAAACGGTTTGACCAATTTTCACTCAGTTAGATTCAATGTATTCATTGTATATTCCCTTTCCATTCAAATATATCAAAATTGGCCACATAAACTGAATAATTTTAAAGTTTAACGTCTTTAAGGCTGGTTTACTAAAGGAGGCTTCGTACCAAAATTAAGAAGTTATTGTCACTGTTGATTTTCTAATAGCGTCCCTCAACATGGCCACCATTGCGTCGAACACATAACTCTGCTCTGGTACGCATTTCTCTGACAACATTACGGATAACTGCTCTTTGCCCTCTCTATGAAATATACCCTGTCCAATTCTGTCATGGAGTCGTAAGTTAAGTCTCTTGGTGGATTTTGAAGAATTTGCTTTTAGGGTAGCCCCCACAGGAAAAAAATCACAGGTGTGGGCCTGGAGATATCGGCGGCCACTCAGGGTCGTGATTTAACGCCGATACTAAAACCTCTGTTATTGAAAGAGTTCTTGAAGCATATCTCTGACGATGATACAGCGGTGAGCTGGAGCTCAATCCTGGATCCACCATAACCTCCTGAATGCTCCCCCTTGGGTTGTTGTTGGTCCCAGGTAGTGTCTCTGTAATTCTAGAGGTACAATTTATCATTAATCATGCGAAGATATTGTTCGACATTAAGATTGCCGTCATAAAAAACAAGGTCCATAATGCTACAGGTCCACCAAAGGCCTACCCATGAGAGTTCTGTCTATGATGGTTACCTCAAAGTAGAACTCTGGAGGATGGTGTGTTGCAACGGTGCAAAGGCTCTAACATTCTGCATTTTCACCTCTGCTGTTAATAAAAAATGCTGCTTCATCCCCAGTTATCAAATTGTTAAGAAATCTGGGACGCTGATCGAAGAAAAAAGGTAGAATCAAAGTCTCCTTGGTAAATATCCTCCAAGGAGTGATGGCGCATAATCATTTGGTAGGGATAACATATACAGCTAATGTCAAGTACACACAATTCGATGAATGTGGATTACCAAGTCATTGCTCCTGGTGGCACATTAGGGTCCCCCGTTTAACAGTTCCTGAACAGTTCTAATGTTATCAGCTGCGGAGCAGTACGTCTGCGACCAGATCTTCCACTGTTAAGGTTAAGACTTGTACCTTCCCTTTGATAATTCCGACATTTTCAATTGTTGATTTGTGGAACGGCCACATTCAGGAAATCTCTCTTGGAATCTAACAGCAACTTATGAAGGCTACCGTTCTCACCATTCAGTAACCAAGAACGAACACGTTGCTCAGTTGTGAGCTGCATCATGGAATGCTATTAGCTTGTTTTAAATAGGGCGGTTGGTACATAACAACACATGCGAAGTCAAAGCTGATGAATGGTTATTGAAATGCAATTTGGGGATTAGATTTTCCATAGCTCAAATAAGAGACAAAGCGGATTTGGACTTTCTTTAAAACCTCACCTGTGGTCAGTCACCCCACTGACTGTGCAGTCATCTAGGAACAATCCAATGTTTCCACCACTGGCGAGTTGCCAAATTGTTGTATAAAACGTTTTCTATGGGTGTGAAAGCGCACTATGATGAGATTGCGATTTATTCCGTTATTGAAAGACGTGTTTACACAATTTGGCAATCAGAACACCCATTCAGCCCGCCGTTTTCAGCATCCAAATGAATCATTGAAATCTTATTGCAGGACAGCTTGAAGAGCATCATGAACAAAAAAGTTAACTCTCCAAATGTCGGTACAAAGGGAGGAAAAATGTACAATTTTATGAAATGGGCGTTAATTACCGCAAGGCCAACAATGTGGGTACTTGGTCTTGTTGAAAGAGGGACTTCTGGTGCATAATATAGCAAAACAGATTCCGATTCATTGAACCGTGTCAAACAACAGAGGGCGTAAATTGCACCGGTTTCCTTTTTTCTGGAACACTGTATTCTTATTATACCAAATGTACTAACCACCGTAATTTACAGATTTACTCTCTTTTTCCTATCTGTAAAGAGAATGCTATGCTATATTTTGAAGAATTAGATGTCTTGTATATAATGATCGCCTCTAATACTCATAATATTTTGCACCCGTACTTAAACAAAGATCTATATTGTCGGTGCCTTTGTATGGCTCATGACTATACTTATTTTTTAAAAGACGGGACGGAATTCTTTTTTTAACTGAGGAACAAATAAGTTCCGACTTCACCCAATTATTTTGCATATTATATTTCAATTTTTAGAGGGAAACTCTAGGAGTTAGGGTACAGATCAGTATCATCATCAGCCTATATATCTGGCCACTGCAGTACACATCTTTCAATACAATTTACAAAGAAGAGCGCCGCTCCTGACTTCTTCATTACTGAATGGTGGACTCTATTCTGCACAGCCTTGGGGGA
>JAMKCH010015494.1:0-25233 GCA_023653785.1 Ophioderma brevispina
ACCGATACATTGGTGAATGCCAATGTTGTAAAAATATACTTCCATAATAAAATAAAATCAATAATTTTGATTTTATGTATTTGAACCTACTGTTCTCTAAATACGAAGACAGAGCCGAGTCTAAGCATGTGCGATTGTTACCTATGTCTTGAGGAACCTTTGAACTTTTCAACTCGTACACTAATCAATTGTAATTCCGTGCTACCTGTATCATCGCGCTCTCAGTCTTCCATCCAGTGATCCTCCGGAAGTTGGCCAACTAGGCTAGGGGACTAAGAATACTTGCCTCAATATGGTAGGCTATCCGCAGTACCAATTATGCACCGTTACACTGCACTGTTATAAATCACTGTAACTTCCCGGGTGTAACTTGCATGACTGACTGTAAAATATCGTAATTGCGCAGACTTTTTTTAACATGAAATAAACATCATTTACAGGATATTTTCACCATAAAATTTACACTGGACAAAGACAACATTTTACTTTGCATTAAAAGATGGCAAAATATTAACAAAAAATCATTATTAACCCTAAAACCACCAGAAGCCAATAAAACTCAATGAGCTGAGGCCAGAAAATGCACTAAGTCCAAAAAGATGCGATGACGTCATCGCACCAACACTCATATGGGCACGAAATCGCTGGCCGGGCCAGCGATTCCCCCGTGGCTATGTTTATGTTATTAAGGTGTTTTGTACTGAAGGGTGTGTTTGTAGGTTTGTCCGGTGTACTTTCAGGTTAAATCAAGTGAGAGCCGTTTACCACTGCATGATTTTTGTCATGATATTTCCTGACGAAAGAAAAATATCGGCCTAATCTTACATTCGATCTACTCTTGAAGAAATTTTGTAATTTTGTATTTTCCGTCCGTAAACGGACAGAAATTACAACACAGTGGCCTATGGGAGTTTCTTATGGGGCAGCGTGATACCAACATTTTGCTCATAACATCAAACGAACCGTCCAACTCAATTATATTTTGAAAATAAGCTTCTCTCGGGATATCAGGTGATAGTCCATAAGCTGCCATCATTGGATTTTCCGTTCGTTGCACCCAACTGGTGATTAATTTTCCCATATATCACCTTGAAGGGGTGTCCCCCTGACTAGATGAGGTATGTTTACGCTCAGAAAAGCTTGCACGTTAGCGTGTTCTGCACATTTCAAAATGGCCGCTATTGTTTTTTATGTAAAACGCCATTATATTCCTTACAGATATAATTATACCACGACTACGCGAATATCAAGTTTGA
The DNA here is from genome assembly GCA_023653785.1 of Ophioderma brevispina. Classification (NCBI taxonomy): domain Eukaryota; kingdom Metazoa; phylum Echinodermata; class Ophiuroidea; order Amphilepidida; family Ophiodermatidae; genus Ophioderma; species Ophioderma brevispina. Next base: position 1,257 of record JAMKCH010015494.1, read on the forward strand.
ACTGCCTAAGAGGGACTTACACATCTAGGCGTCCAGATGGCCGCCGGCAAAGGGCATATTTTGTAAATGAACTTAAAATGGCAAATTGTTTTGAAATAGAACCTGGTTGAATATTTTGGGAGCCCAAAAAGAATTTATGGCATTCATATTTTACGTTCAGGCTTGGTTTTTAAAAGATGCGGTTGATTAATTCGCTCTAGAAGTCGTAAATCAGGAAGAAAAGCAAGCCCTAACATCTTTTCGATGTTATATTAAACAACACTTTCTCAATAAGTCCCTAAATCATTTCCAAGATGTAAAAAAATATAAAGTGGGGTATTGACAGGTTCCAAGAGAGTGCTGTCACAATTAGATGGTTTAGTATTTGGGCTATATAAAACATAGTTTTAAACTGACTCTATAATAGTGCATAGGAAGACAACATCTGATATCAACCTAAATACAATAAAATCATAATTAATGGGTGTGGACTGCCATGTAAGGACTACTCAGTGACGTCATAGGTGTTCCCAAGTAAAAATAAAAAATATGCTTATAAAGAAGTGAAAAATTTGTTCTATTGTAGAAGGAAATTTAGGAGGGGGACCAATCCTTATCTCTTTAATACCGTACCCCAATACCTACCTCCCCCACCCCAACTCCCATCTCACCTCATCATTCTACCCCACTCCCACCCACCTTGTCTCTGGCTGACCCGTCTCCTTACCCCATATCTTGCCTGATCCTACCCCTTGCCTTTCCTCTTTCACCCTGCACACCCTCCCGCGTGTCTTCCCAATGTCCCCTTCTTCGCCCACCCTCCCCATATGTTTCCCCCCCCTTCTCCACTCCCCCTTTTTTTCTCTAAATATCTTCGAGCACATCAAGTGCTTCTTTGTTTATGCTTGTACCACCAGCTTCCTTCTCCATCTCTCCACTGCCGAGATATCTCCTTCCCCAGCGTAACTAGTGTGAGTGGTCTGCAATGTCCAGAAGTACGCGAGAAAAATTGCGGGAAAAAGTTATCAATAGTTTTCCTTATGGTTCTTACTATGTCGCAAAAAGACGGGCAGGGGCGTTTTTCTTCTTGATTTGATGTCCACCGGACGCGGGTATAATATAACCGCAGCCATCATGAGTTCAGATCATGTCCGCAATATACAAATGTCATCAATTCTCTTTTTGTGCTCTCAAAATATTACTCGCTTCTACCCCATCAATTTGGCACTTTAGTACATTTAACAAAAACATGCCTCCTCCGGCGGCCATATTGGACACTTAAATGTTAAGCCTACTTTAGGAAGGAAAACTTCATTTCGTTTAGGTCACTAGACAAAGTCTATCTATAACGAAAAATTAAATATGCCGTTTTTATAAAATGGTGCCATTTTGAAATAGGCGTAGCGCAATGTGCAACATTCGGGGCGGGAAACACATACCAAATCTAGGTTAGGGGGACGACCCCTTTTTTAGGGTGATATTTGGAAAATTAATCCCAGGTGGGTGCAACACAAACTCGAAATTTAAGGCCCGTACAGAAAAACTGGCTTTGGACTATGAACCATTAACCAAAAAAAGAAGTGCTAGGATCATTAAAATGCTCGGTGGGTGCATGTAATTTACGAAAATTTATAACAGTTATCGACTTATTGTTGATCAGTTTCTGTAGTATGGATTAGACTTATACAAGTAACTCCAAATGACATGTGCTAAAAACAGATCAACAAAGGTGGAGAACGGTGTATAATGGATACAAGACGTATGTTTTACCAAAATGCTACTTTAATCCCCAAACAAATGAAGTCTGACCACTAAAGCTTTGGTATGCATGGGAAAAATATTTAAACCTTTTAAGCGTATGAAAGTCGATGTGTTAAGCTGAAATCCCTAAAAATATTATTTGTATTTTAGAGAAAATATTTCAAGGTTTCTTCTTGTGATCACATTCGGTGAATGTGATTGTAGTAGTTTTTATATCAAGACAGTTGCAAAAGAGGGGGTGGTGGTTTAACCACAATATTGCAGTATTAGAGCTTGCTAAAGGTTGGTGAAATGGCTGTTTTCGAAATACGAATAATTGAATAATGAAAAAGAATAGTAAATGCCTCATTATGATTGCAAAAAAAATGTTACGGGAAACATGAACAGTTGGACTTCTCATTGGCCTCCTAATACAATGCAATGTATAGAACTAGAACTTGACCTAATGTTGCCATGGATATCAAATCCGCATGTTTACTATTTCTTAATACCAAAAATAGGCCTTTATGGTTAAATATAGTATCACACTAGAGTCGTGAGTTCCTATAATACGTATCATGGGTCTTCCAGAGGGTGTTTTGAATCAATTCCCATGATGCATAGCAATGTGCTATTAATGTAATAAAAACAGTCAGTACTTAGGAATAAAAATTGTTCAAAAGTTTAAGAAACCAACTAGAAACAATTCATAATCATGCTTAAAAATTCCCTAAGTACTAATGCTTTGGGGCTAAAATAAGTGGAGCCCCCATTAAAGTGTTTTATTGTTAAGAATAGGAAGCGTTTTTGAAGCACATGAGTCATTGAGGTGAAATTTCCCAAAAACTGGTGCATTGTGGAGATCAAAAACCCTCGGTTCTTCCTATACCTGAGGGGACTGTCATTTAGAGTTTCTAAAACCGTGTACTTAAGGAAGGGCACTTCAAACATTATAGATACGTCCTACGTAAAAGTGGGAGATGACGGTGACCCCTATTATTCACCCCTGCCTGTTATTCTGCAAACTAATTCACATGATGTTCAAGTGGCAAACCTGAGTCGTCAGAAACTGGGGTCGCAATGGGCTTTGGGTTGTGTTTTATATATAATGACCATTCAGCATAGATTGTAATATTTCCCCTACCCGGCGAGGGCAGCGAGGGTAAAGTGCTGCCCAAGCACAACGCGTTGACCGCAGCGGGGCTCGAATCCACACACCTTTGGATCAGATTTGGCGTCAATCCACTGGACCACACCCACATGCCCGCAAGAAGAGTTGACAAATGTCAGCAAGCGGGGCGTATCATGCCGACACTGAGGTGGGGTTTATTGTATAAAGTTGGCTAGCATACGCCATCCAGATACTACGAGCGTACGGTGTACTTGTTTCTGCTTGTCTAGGGGCACTTGTTTGTACCACACAATATCGTCCCCGTGTTTAAAGTTTCGCCTGTATATTGTACCATGTTATCACACTATTTATTAACCACCTGTTATATCACTTTTTCTTAACACAATCTGATTCTTTACAACACGCTTCAGAAAATGTATTTGTTGTTGAAGAGTCATGTCTGAACATGCTCTAAACTTAGGACGCCATTTTATAAACCCGGTATCTTATGAGACAAGAGAAAAGACCCCCTTGTCTTCCTTGCACACATTCCCATTTTCCCCCTCTAAAGCTTAGTCTAGTATAGAAGTAAGAGAATAACTTGCCTAATTTGGAGAGTGCCAATGGCTGACGGTTGTATATAAATTAAATGCGGAATAAATGCCACATTTAATATAGCGATTTTAAGATACGACAAAGCGTTGTTATTTATTTCGCTGCCTTACTAGGAAATCATCACAAATCATTTTAGTTTCATCTAGGCGGCCGCCTGCCTAGGCGCTCAAAAACAGCTCAAAACCTATCCACTAGATCGTGTATTCCCTAACAGCTCCCAGATTCGGTGGGTGGACGAGGCATTGTGATTAAGTATAAAAATATGGTGGGTCCGGTCTAAACCTGCTTTCCCATTTAACTCAGCTATATAAATATCATGACCTCTGTTAAAAACATGCTTGTTATCTTATTGGTGGGTATAATACACATAGGGTGTGTAGACCCATAATAAGTCATTTTTACATGTTTTAAACTTACATTTATGTCACATTTTAATTTTCTTAAGGATGAATTTGATTCATTTTAGAAAAATAAAATATGAATGCGTACTCTGAACAAATATGAACCCTACATGCATTATGGTTTTATTAAAATTCATGTGTTGCTGGTTATCTTTGTAATTGAATACACCCAAAAGGGGACAGCGCGGTGCGATTCCCGTGTCATACCAGGCATGACGTCGGATTTCCTAGCGCAGGAACCCGTCTCGTACTTAGCATGCGACACGGCGCAGCGCGCGCGTCAAAATACCCACGTAATATTCGACATCAGTTTGGGTATCAATCAAACCAGTCAGGCCCGGTTGGGCCGCTGGCGGCAAATTCCCATTCCCGAGAACCGAACTAAGCTCTAGATCCAATTTAGATAGGCCCCGCAGGGCAATAAGCATTGGTACGATCTAAATGGTCGGATTCTGGGCTTGTTAAATTCAGTATTTTGCAGGCCTAAAACCTATAATAATAAAGATAAGACTTGCATGGTAAAATCTATACTACAATTTATTTTAGATTTATTGATGTTGGTTATCTGAATAATTACTGAATATAATCATATAGAGCGAATCTAGGTGTGAGGGGTATACGGCCGACATCACCCTCCTCCGCACAACGCCAAGATGTGACTGTCACGAGGGCAACACCACTAGGCGTCGTGAGCAAGTAAGCATCAAACGATTATACTTATAATAGGCGTTATAGCCAAACGGCTCTTTAAGAGTCCACCATCTTCCCAAAAGAGAAGCATAAGAGAGTGTCACAAATGAATACAATATAGAACACAATTCCCCTTGAGATTTTCACTTTACACCAGATCTCCTACTATGATAATATAAAGGGGCAGTCTGTGTCAAGCGGCTTCTTTGCAGAGCCACATGATCTTCCGTATATGAGTGATTATATGGCAATAACACGCCTTATAAACCCCTCACACTAGATGCGCTCAAATATGAATTATATTCAGTAATTATTAAGAAACCAACATGCATAAAATCTAAAATAAATTGTATTATAGATTTTACATGCAAGCTTATCTTTATTATGATAGGTTTAGGCCTGCAAAATGAATTTAAAGACAAGAATCCGACCATTTTAGATCCGTACAGCTTATTGCCCTGCGGGGCCTATCTAAATTGGATCTAGAGCTTAGTTCGGTTCTCGGGGATGGGAACTTGCCACCAGCAGCCCTACCGGGCCTGACTGATTGATTGATACCAAAACTAGATGCGAATAGTAAGGGGGATTTTGACGGGCGCGCTGCCGCACGGTCGCATGCTAGGTACGATAATACGGGTTCCTGCGCTAGGAAAATCCGACCGTATCATGCAGGGTGTATGACACGGTAATACGCCAATTCCGCCGCTGTCCTAATTGTGTGTTATTCAATTACAAAGATAACCACAACACATGAATTTTATACAAACAGCATGCATGTAGGGTTCTCTTTGTCAGAGTTTTACGCATTCATAATTTTATTTTTTTAAAAAATGAATCAAAGTCATCCTATAAGAAAAATTATTTAAAATGTGACATAAATGTATAAAGGTTTTAAATATGTAAAAAATGGTCTTATTATGGGTCTACACACACCTATGTGTATTATACACCACACAATCAGATAACAAGCATGTTTTTAACAAGATTATGTCTGATATTTTATTTATATGAGATGAGTTAAAGGAAAGAGGATGTAGACCAGTGACCCACCATTATTTTTAATATAATAAGATTTGGTTAAAAGGAAACGGAAATGTTCTCGCTAGGATCCAGTATATAAACAAACGGAAAAGGCGGAATGATTTCTCATATACGAAGCTTGTACGTATCTGTTCACAATGGAAGCTGCAAATTACAAACAACGACGTGGAGAGAAAGACATTTCACGCGGCGAGGATCCCCAAACCGCGACCCTGACTTTGAAGGTGAAAAATATCTCAAATCTAGGCTGGAAGGTCTGTCTGAACCCCATGATGGCTTAAGTTGGCAAATACGGAGATTTGAGGGACGCCGGCCAAGAGGAAACTCAAGGCAGCTCTGACTGAAGCTAAGGAAGCTAAGGTGAATTGCATCTGAGACTGCTGGTTGGGAGAAGCACCGCCCGTAAAAAGTGGTTCTGTCTGAGTTATGCAGTGGAATTCTAATGCAGCTCGCAATGACTTTCGTTCAGGTGCACGCCGTTTGTCGGTCGCGGTCGTAAGAAGCGACGCTGACATTAATCTAAACAGAGTTACGGCAGACATCCACCCGCCTCCGCCACCGCCAAGATGTGACTGTCACGAGTTGCAACACCACTAGGCGTCGTGGGAGCAAGTACAGCATCAAAAGATTATACTAATACTGGCGTTTAATGACGCCAAACGGCTCTTTTCAGAGCCACCATTTCTTCCAAAGAGAGAAAAGAGTTAGTCAACAAAATTAATACAATATAGAAACACAATTCCCTTGAAGATTCACTCTTACACAATGAATACCAATATTATAATATTAAAGGGGGCAGTCTCGTGTCAAACGGACTTCTTTTCAGAGCCACCTGAATCTTCTCTTATATGAGGATTATATGGCAATAACACGCAATTATTATAACCCTCACACTAGATTCGTCATAGATGAATTATATTCAGTAATTATAAGCTAACCAAATGCATAATCTAAAATAAATGGTTATTATAGATTTGACATTGCAAGTCTTATCTTTATTAATTATGATAGGTTTAGGCCTGCAATACTGCATTACAAAGCCCAGAATCCGACCATTTTATATCCGTAGACTGCGTATTGCGCTGCGGGGCCTATCTAAATTGGATCTAGAGCTTAGTTCGGTTCTCGGGGATGGGAACTTGCCACCAGCAGCCCTACCGGGCCTGATGGCTGTTGATACCAAACTAGATGAGAATAGTACGGGGATTTTGAGGGCGCGCTGCGCCAGTGTGCATGCTAGGTTACGATAACGGTTCCTGCGCTAGGAAAAATCCTGACCGTATCATGCATGGAGAACCGGGTAATACGCACCCCAGCGATGTACTCTCATTGTGTGTATTCAAATTACAAAGAAGATAACCACAACACCATGAATTTTAATAAAAACCAGACAGAAGCAGGTAGGGTTCATCTTTGTTCGAGTACGCATTCATATTTGATTTTTCTAAAATCGAATAACTTCATCCTCTAAGAAAATTAAAATGTGACATAAATGTTATAAGGTTTAAAAAACATGTAAAAAATGATCTTATTATGGGTCTACACACACCTATGTGTGTATTATACACCAACAATAAGATAACAAGCATGTTTTAACACATTATGTCATGATATGTATATGATGAGAGTTAAGGAAAGGCAGGTTAGACCAGTGCCCACCATATTTTTAATAATCACACAGAATCATTTTAGTTTCATCTAGCCGGCCACCTGTTATGCTCTCAAACCTATCCACTAGATCGTGATACTCAACTAACAGCTCCCCAGATTTCGTTTGGTGGAACGAGGCAATTGTGATATAAGTATTTGCCCGGGACACAAACACGTTGACACAGTGGGGCTGGAATCACGATTTTAACGGTCTAAGTTCACAAGTCCTGCGCATTTTCCACTAGACCACACGCGCTCTAAACGTGCCCTAACTCCGTAGAGGTAATCTGACGTCACGCCAAAAAAAAAAAGAGAGGTTCTAGCGTTCATTTTAGATCTAGGGTCAATTCCCCCCTAATCAAGGGGTCCGCTCCGTATTTTTAAAAAGTGATTTACTCTCTAAAGTAAAAGAGTGAAAATTTCACACCAAACCACTCCAATTCAGTGGTTTATATAAAAAGAGCGAATTTCACTCAAAAAGAGTGAACCACTCACTCCAATAAGAGGGGTTTCCACTCGTTTCATGTTGTCCTTCGTTTGACCCCTCAAAAGGATGTTATCCTTCGTTTAACTCCTCAAACGAGTGGAAATCCATTCATTTTAAGCTCTTTTACATTTAGAGAGTAAATGCAGTTAAGGGCGGTTAGGGATATAAAGTACATTGATGAAGTATTTTAGTGATTACCAGACAAAACTAAATTGGTGGCATGAGCAACAATGGAGATGTCACCATAGCATTATATGGGACACAGACATTTGTTCAACTTAGAAATGAACATACGGTAATGGTGTCAGATCAATGTAAGTACATGTTCCCATGAGTATTTGCCAACATTACTAGGTTAGAGAAAATAGTAAGTAACATAATGCTAAGCAAGTACAATATTATTCAAATTAAGATGTTTATGCAGAGGCTGTTATAATAGTAAGCATTACCATCATCATCATCATCATGGAATTTTAACTAGTGATTAACATAAAGTATGGATGATGGAAGAAGATTCAAAACAGTATAAATCATTGCATCAGTGTTACTGGTGTGGTAATGTTTGCATTCTTGTAAATCTGCTTCGCGCGCCTGCTTTGACGAATCTGTATCCACCACTGGTGTTCGTAGCTGAAAATAGTAGCGTCAGTAAATTCCCTTTTCCTACATAAACGGTAAGAAAACCCCAACACATTGCTCCATTTTGTATTTAAGTGTCAGTTTGTCTGAAAGTACTCTCTCAAGATTGTAAGTCATCAACCGCAAGTTTCCCTCTTTCACTTTATACTATCCCAAGACTTTACGTCACAGGGTCCCTTATATTGGCTTTCAATGGATTTATCTTTTAAAATAAGTTTTTAATAAAAACTTATGACAAGAAATGCAGTGTGTTAAAAACTAAGCATTAATTGATAAAGCTTAGATGATGCTCTGTCACAATATGAACTAACTTTTAAGGTTTAATATCACAGAAGAAAATGGAGTCAATTACCACTTTCAAAGTAAAATTAATCGTTTTAGTGATACCACCCTATATATATTTCATTACCCACCTTGCATACCACCTTTCTTAGCAAAATCTGATTCCTGAACGTACATGCTTTCAGACAAATTTGTCTGGTTTTGTTCAGACGCTCAACAAGCATTTTCAGTCGAGGGCAAATCGTTTTCTTTTACTCATTTTCTTTCTCCTCTCCTTTCTTGCTTTCTCCCTCTCCTTTCTCCCACTGAAAATAATAATTTTTCAAGAAAAGAGTCTTATTTGACTATTTAAAAATAGTCATGCACGCTGATTTTTAGATCATTCAAGGAAGTCAACCTGAAATGTTTTTATGTTTAATTAACATTTTGTAGCATTTACAATTAATCTTTATCATCACAGATATTTTTATGATTTATAAAATAATGTTTGCTTTTTAAAATTGCATGAAAAATTATTGAACAACAAATTTGTCAATTTTCGTCATTAATTGTTCAATTCTAGTGCATTACAAATCACATTTTAGTGTATGACATGAATTTAGTTTTTTTATTATATTAGTCATGTCCATCAAAATGAGAAATTATGAATGCATCATTTGTCAAATTGTCATTAAGTTTGTAATGTAATTTGTCAGGCACTAAAAAAGCAAGTTGACGACAATTTCGTCATTCCCTAATTTGTCATGCAATTTTTTAAAAAGTGAAATGTTATAAGTCATTAAAATATCTATGATGATAAACGTTTATTTAAAAAGCTGATAATTGTTAAATGAACATTATGAAAACATTTTCTTGAATGTTCAAAACATTCATTTGGCATGACAACATTTGTTAAATAAGACCCTTTTCGTGACAAATTACTTTATCTCTTCAGGCAGCTTGATTATGCACCCTTCATTTGTGAATCAAAATAATTTAAATCCTGGATAAATCTGTACACATAATTTTTCTATAAAGGTGTATACCTAACAAATGTATTCCCACCAAAACCAAGTGCCAGTTTATTTTAAATTTAGATGAAGTAATTTGTACTAGTAAAGCTAAGGTCAGACTTGGGCAATCCACAATTAACAAAATAGGCCTATGTAATTAAAAATTTGTGCATTCGTTTTAATTTGGAACGTGCGAGATGTCATGATTTGACCTCGCCTTACTTAAGTCAAGTGACTAATATTAATTGATAGAGGTTGCTTCCTAAATTCAACGCTGAAAAACAAAGTGCCCAATGACACACTACAATGAGCAACTTAATCAGGGAATATTGGGGAAGCATAATTTCGCCCAACTCATACACATACAGCGTGATTATGACTAAATGTTTGTAAACTAACAACGGGTTCTTTTCGAGGAATTCGTATCACATTCGTATTCGTATCTTCATGTATCTTCTTGTAATCACATAACACGCATTTACATTGAAACTTTGTGTTAGAAACATTAGTAACATCAATAGATACAAATATTATTGCCTGGCAATATGATGTTTTACCAATTTTGTAAAGTCCGTGACAAATACAAAATAGCCTTCATGTTGCTTCTTCGTTGTATTTAGTATATTCAAAGAACACTTCCTAATTACTATGTTATCAACCAGGTTGCTTAAAGATTTTTTTTTTTCTTTAGTGAAATTTTTTGCGAGTCCTAGGATTTCAAACCAAAATGTTCACACCGGTCATTTAGGCTAAGTAGTCCGATTTTAATATCCTTTATGGCACCGTGATTTGTATGCGATTGTAAATGTCAATCTGTTGTCAACCATTTTTACTAGCTTTGAAAATTTTTGCTAGCTTACGGATCAGTTTAATACTTGATATGCTTATGAATTTACACAAAGAACTAACATATGGCGGTCAAAAAATTATGTAGGGTCACTTATTTATTCTGGCTTATACCTTTGGTTAAAATTATCTTCAGTACAATGATGGTAATACTTGGTATGCTATGTGTTGAAACAAGGGACTTATGTTGGAACATATTAGAGGTCAAACGTCATAAAGGGGTTGCCTAGGGCCATTCTCTGTATACATGCGGAGCATTATTTTAGCGTGAAATTGCTGTAACTTTTAATGCAGTTGTGAATCGGGTTCATATTTGGTATACTTATGCATTGAAACAAGGTGATATAGGCCTAAATAGGGTATTCAAAGGTCATTTAGGATTCATATAGGGTAATTTCCTTAATAGTTATTGCCTATAATAAATTTATTTTTAACATGACTTGACTTATGTGGGACTATTGTCCCTGTTTGTCTTTTTCCATGGGATTTGTTATAAGGCGATGTAAGAAGGTTATATTTTGATGTTACTTAATACGTTTTCCTGTTTTAATATTATATATCCTATAACACCCTTGTGCTCCAATTTCCGCACTTAAAATGGTTTATTTTTAATAATGTGCTGTGCCGGATTTTAAGGGGTTATTATTTTGTTATTAATGCAACGGGTGAGTATATAATTAATAATTTCTTCCGTCAGTCCTGATTTTCAAAAAAGGACAGGCAACACCTTGCCTCAAGAGAATGTTTCTTCTAGTGGTTGACAAACAGCTAGTTAGGGAAACTTAAAATCAACAGTTAAGGCAACAACCTTTGACCGAACTAGATTTTAGTTATTATAGTGTGTAATCTGGGGATATAAACTATCAGTGATCCACCCGAAGTAGTGAAAATATTTGAAATTTGCAGGAATGCCTTAAAAGTGAATGATAAGACTTTAGGACTTTCATAAGGTATATTTTCCAACTGAAAATTTGACAGAAAAGGAAAAACCAACAGTGTTCAAAGATATATATGAACTCCATTCAATTACGTGTTTTCGTAAGTGCCCGTACAAGTAATGACTAAATATTTGATTTTGTCGTTATTGGATTGCATTTGGCCCTATTACTTGCAGGGTGTGTTAGGATACCCTATACTTGTTACAAAAAGGCAAAAATCTTGTTTTTTTAAATGATTTTTTTTCGATTTTCTGAATTAGCAAATCGTGCACTAATATTGGCTTTAATCTTAATCTAACTGTTTTGTAAAAATAATTCATGTGATTGCACTATGTTGATTCGCGGGGATATAAGGGGAATTCATTAACGTTTCTTGATTAAAACGTATGTGCATTTTTCTTGTTTGTTGTTTTTGTTTTGTTTTGTTGTTCCCCTTTTATGACAAAAACCGTGTTCCCCTAAATTTTCCTATTCCTGGACGCCCCCCCCCCCTGGTGAAAATGTAGATCGGTCCCTCAGCTATCATTAAAAAATTCAGGGCAGTAGTACCATGGGGCAGTATAAGGCCGGGTATGGCGTAAATAGAGGAAGGGAATAGCAGATCAGTGAGGGGTGAATCACTCTTACCCAATATATCACGAGGTTGACGCTGCCAAATGCTGCGCTGTACGAGTTGCTCGAGTAATATCAAAATCGACTGAAGTGGCTGAGTGCTGAGGAGCGCCAACAGCACATTGCTCCTGGAGGAACCAATTCTTTTTCCGAGCAAACAAGGATATATTTGGAATAACACAATGAATGGCTGGAGGATTTCAGTTTTGTTGTTACTTGTACAATTCGCAGTGCTTGTGATGCCTAGTGGTGAGTTTTGTATGCGAATGTTCTATAATGTCACACCCGTATGTTAATTTTAATTGTCTTTCGCAAACGAGGCCTTTGTTTTGTCGCGTTTATCATAATTGTCTTTCCTTTCATTTTGATCAACGGGTATAATGAGTTTCTGTGAAACGGTATGTTCTTAACGCCCAAATCAGTGTCAAAATAGGTTCTACATTGTTTTAAGTTCACGATTCTACCGTTTAAATCCGCCCACATGACATGACCATTGTTTTGACATTTATCGCAAACTTTCTGTGCTAATCACAAAATCTTTACATTTAAATATTCTTAAAAGATATCCTGTTCTGCCAAAGTACAGACATCATTATTATTAGTTAGAGCCGGTTTATACTCAACGTGGAATACTTTTTAATTCCACTTCAAATACAATGTACAAACCGTTAAAAGATAACGATCTAATTATAATATAATTATATTTAAACAGTTGCCAAATTTTACAATAGTAGACAATTCAGACGACCTTAATGATCTGGCAATCATAAAAACCGCACTTGAATTTGTTTTAACTAGGTATATCTTTTATTTAAGGTCGAATACTTTTGACAACGGAAAGAGTATTCGACATCGAATATTCGACGTCAAATATGGAATATGAAGCGATCGTACTCTCTAATGCAAAAGAGTGAATTTAACTCTTTCAGAGTGACTACAGGGCCCGCGTATAATTATACCTACTTTATTTCTTATTTGAACTTTTCTGTCTTCTGAAGCAGTCGTCTCGTGTGGTTTATGTTTCCTGCTGATACTACTAATTACTTGTATATGCCAAGTTATTTCAAGAATAAGGAAATTAGATATTTTGTAAAAATAGTGGCTTCTAATGACTTCATAAGCCTGCAAATTTGAAGACCACTTGTTGACTCATATCTTGCATAGCTCATTCATTCGTAAAAGATTTAGTCTTTTGGTTTGATATCATAAAACGAGACAGAACGCTATAGTTTCACTTAATGACCTTTGATTATAAATTATATAATTAATTCGTATCCACATAGCCCATTTCCCCCCCCTGCCCCTTCACTGGTAACATTTTGCTTCTTACTTCAAATAATTTCTGACTTGCAGTTGACTTGTACTTCTGATCAGTGTCATTCATCTTCTAAGACTATCACCTGTGATAAAAAAAATCCTGACGTCTCGCCATTAATACAACATCTCAGAAATCTTTTTATTGGCCATAATAACTGTGTGTATCAACAAGATAACGTAAAGTAATAATAGCACATATTTAAGAGCACCTCCATTTTTTGTTCAAATTTGTGAGATTTATGCACACTTTTGGTGGTAATTGTCTAGTAAACTATATCTGTGAACGATAATGATCAAAAGTGTGCATGCGTCATAAAAGATGGAATTTTGTAGTAGATTCGGGGATCCCCGATCCTAATTCAACGCTGGAAACGGGAAATGTCTGTCCATCCATTATAAAATAGCACAATCTCATGAAATTGATCCTAACTTGGCTTTCGTGAACCAACGGAACAGCTCTTCCAAGATACCGGTTTGCAATGGCGTATAACTCAACGTTTTGCCTTTGCTTTTCTACTTTTAGAAGGCCAGTGATTTATAATGAAAGTCGCAGTGCAAGTAGCGAGAAGTGCAGCGCGCACACGCTTGTAGTACACTTCGATATCGCACGCCGATTACACAGATACTGGATTGCGCTCGAGTCGTGTCTCTCTATGTAAATTGAGCGCACGCGCATGATAATGTTGAAGCGCTGTATGATACGGGATCACGCACGGGATCTATTATTTGCATTTACTCAGGACAGCCGAGTGATACGGAAATATTTTAGAGGGCTATCAACCAATAAAATTACAGTATTCGTGTCTATTGAATGATAATATTTGGTACTCTATGATGGTATTAAAGCATGAGAAGAAATTGAGTATTCTTCCCGCCTTTTGGCATCCATATTGGAGGACTAACGACTAATATCAGTCAACAATTTTTTTCCATTCACGATCACATGCACGACGTGACTTCAGCGACTGTATTTATATTGGGATCGGTCTTTCACGCACCTGTGAAAAGAGACCAGTATCTCATGCATCTACTCAAAGATCATTATAAGTAAAAGAAAAATAGTGATTTGAATACACCACGGGGTCGTAAGGCTTAGCATATTCAAAATAACGAATACTTCTGAAGCTTTTAACACACGAATATGAAGATTATTTGATGGCGGTGGTGTGCACTGTAAAAAAAACTTGGCACTATGAATTAGTAATACTGATTCCCTAAAGAGTAGGGTTCTGTTTATTTACACATAGGACAGCTACCCGTCATAATAATATAAAGCAAGTATTGAAGTATGAAACAACGAGAACACGCATATGTGAAAATTATACCGGTTTTATTTTTAGAACAGAAATATCAATACAAATTTGCATTTTCAGGAAGAACACACAGGTTTTCTTAATAGATTTTCCAGGGTAGTATTTCGTTAGGTAATGTATGATTCAGGCTTCGTTTCCTCAATGTTCTCTGTTTAGAAGAATATCGTCGGTATAGACCCCGGTTCTGTTACAACGAAAGGTCTCTTTTAGCATGTTCAGTAAGTCCAAGATAATTATAGAACTAACAAATTGGAAATATTGAATAATTACTCTAACATTTATTTTGAAGATTTAAGGGCTTGCAATAGCGTTGTCTTTTATCTCATATTTTGGTGTGGACGCCCTTTTGAGAGATGCATATTTTTGAAAATTAATTTATTTTGAAAATGAGGTTGAAAATGTAATTCCTTCACATAAGGGATTATGAGCAACGAAGTCATGCCTCATTTAGGAATGTTTTTATATTAGTGCTACTTTTATTTTTTTAAACGATCAACGAAGTACTCAATACAACTATATCTAAACCCTTTAAATTTAAATGATTCTTGAAATATATAATGTAAGAAAACTACCAAGAAGTTTGTTGAACCCGATCATGAGAAATTGATGAATCATGTTTGAAGTTGAAGTGTTGAGCTGAAGGTACTTCCCTTCTACACACACACACACACACACACATTCTCGCGCACACGCACACACACGCTCGCGTGCACACATACGCACACTCGCATACACACACTCATACGGAGTTTATAACGCATTCTGAGTGAGGAACCTACACTTTTGGACCCTACCATGTTGAATATGGTTTTTGTCGGTTATTGGTGTCAAAATGAAGGAGTATTTTAGAACACTGTTTTAAACTGTGTTTGAGTGACGGGCCGTCTTTAACGAAAAAGGCCCCAGTACTATGGTACGGCAAGGTCATCTGCCGAAACACCGGGCTATGGCGAAACGCCCGGTGTTTCGGCAGATGATCTTGCCGTACCACTGATCTCTCATCATGGATAGCGGGTGTGAGTCGCCGATTGAAACAACAGGTAGTTGCTTTTTGCCCTCCTCAATGTGGCGGGAAATAATGCACACACCTGCTGGTGCACATATTCCACACAGATGTTCTATTGTTTTTATACAAAATGCCTCTAACTTGGACAATAAATACCGGGCTATGCCGAAACGCCCGGTGTTTCGGCAGATGACCTTGCCGTACGGCAGGATATCTGCCGAAACGCCCGGTGTTTCGGCAAGTATTCATGCCGAAAATGCGGGCTACGTCATTACCCTGCCCTATGGCAGGGATACTTGCCGAAACAATGGGTTAGCCCAATAGTTCGGCACAAAGGGATCCTTATTACAGCGTGCGGTTGTTGGATGTTACTACGTTCTTATATGTCGATTGGCTATACGGACACAGGGTGACACGACTTTAAGTGTTCAATTGACTCAGCTCGTACGACAGGCTAAGATAAGCTTTAAAATAACAATTTTAGGGCCCGTTCATTATTTACAGAGGGGGCGGGAGAAATTGAAAATTACATAACCGCCAATGGAAATTACATAACCGCCAATGGAAAGTTACATAACCCCTTACTGACTCATATTTTCACACCTCATCCCACACACACAATTAGGTACATAATCATATTAAGAAATGTCCAGATAGGTGCTTGGTTTACTGAATAATAAATTTAACGTGACCCCCTCCATCAGAAAAGAATAAAATCACATAAACTCTATTTGTCAAGTAGAAAAAAATCACACTAGGGCCCTAGGCACTAATCACTATAAATGTTTGTACTCACCGGACCTAAACCCCTAATACATAAACGAGTTCTAGACCTATAAACCTAAATGCCCCTTCTTTCATATCCGTAAAAATAACCCCTACTGATAAACAGTTGTAGGCCCTAGCTACCCAGATGTACCCTATCCCCAAAACTAATCCATAACCCTACCCCAACCTTATTCTTAAACCCTATAACCCCAACCTTAACACTAAACATAATCCGTGTGGCAACCCTAATAGCCCTCCTAATCAAAAGGGGACCTTTACAATTGGGAGCCAGATGTAATCAATGCATATAACGTTATACATTATTTCCGAATTGGACTACCCTTGCTAAACGGACGCGGTACACTAATTTCATAGGGCCTATGTGGGTGCATTGCTTTACAAGATCGTAACAAGAAACATGTTGGTGTGGGGCACCAATGTATGCCCCGCAGAATTATTAAAAACACCCCTTCCGAAAACATAGTCAAGAATGAGAGATAAATAAACATTTTCCAACACAAAAAAAATGCTAGTGTATGTGATTTTATTGAAAAATGATGGTATAAATAGTGGTATCGTAAACTAAATAAGTTCACCTTTACTTCTGGTTCAAGTTTACTGTAGTTACCTAAATAGTGACTCGACAATCGTAATGATGTCCAGCTGTCAAGAACATTTGTCAGATTTCTGAATATGCAATGATATAACCGGCATGCTGGCACTTCGCCCAACTGGCCTGATAGTGATATTTGACCCCCAAATGGTATGGGACCAAGGCTCTCAGGCTTCAACCGCAAAAACTCCATGTCTGTCAAGTTACTGCACATACATCTATAGCCCCCGCGCTCCCGCGAGCGGGCAATAACATAGTAGTCACGTCAGCTATAACATACATATGCCAAAACACGTGCACTATACATAAACAGCACGTACTTTCCACTTCTTTTGCCGAATACCCCGGTTCTTCGCGTTCCGAGAGGAGGGAAGTTCGCCACCCCTGATGTCGGACAAACAAGACTATTCGTTCTTTATGTTTTAGGATGAGGGCTGCTCTAGAACTAATACCATATTGATTAGCTGTGGGAACTTAGAATTTTTTTGTATTTTTTCCTGCGTACTAGTGTCAAAGAAATATGAACCATTTTTTAGACAAACTTTTTTATTTTGTTATTGTGTCAAATTTGAGAATAAAGGTTTTTAAAAACCGCTCTTTGAAAAAGATTTCTTTGGATAGGATTATTCCGTTATGTTAATTAGGGTGATAGGCTGTCTCTAAGACCTACTTACAATTAATTAGTTGTGGGAACTTTTTTTAGTATTTATTTTTTTTTTTTTTTTGCTTATAAGTGAGCGTCAAAATGATCCAGCATTTTAGACAACTGTTTTACCTGCTTTACCTTCTGGCTTTTCTACCTGGATTATGTTCCTACTTCGACTACTATATGCTGCCATTTATATATTATTGTTATGACATTTTTAAAAGGCTTCCTTAAATTTTGATGAACTTTAAAATAAGTATTACAAGTTCCCCGACCTTATTCCCAACATATATCACAGTGTTTATTATAAACTGTAGCTCTTTTGTCACATGACCCACATTTAATTTCATTTTATACTATCTGTTTTTTCCTCTACTTTTCTTCAGCCTCTTTACCCCTTTCATCGTCTTCCTTTTCCATTTGACTTCCTCTTTACAACGTTTTAAAGCCGACTGATCACGAAAAAAACCGCACGGGCTAAATGTTTCAAACACGGATTTATACATTTTATAAAACTGTGGTGTGCTCCCACAAAACAGAAACGCGTCACCAAGGCATGTTGATTTATTTTCCCCCTGGGTATAGATGAATGGTAAAATTTGGATTTTTTAATGTTCAAAGTTATAAATTTCATGGTTTTGTTGTTTGGTTCTGACTGTTCTTTTTTTATACATCTTTTCAACACAGTAACTGTAGTTGAGAATAAGAAATAAAAATAATCTAACAACGGAACTTACTGATTTTGGCAAGACTGCAACGTTATGGCCCATACTCGTGGGCTTATCAGGCCAAATGGTCTTAACTGGTCACGTGAGAGGCGACAAGGAACTTATCTTTAAACATGTCTTGATATATAAAACTGATGAAAGTATTAATGGGCTTTCACAAAATCTTGACATATTCATGACGCTATGAAAATGGGTTTGGTTCATTTTAAATTTCTTGTGCTCTATGCTGTGTCAAAATCTGGATTACCTGTTTTGTAGAAGCGTAGTGTGACATTATGGTTCAATGGTTCAAGGGTTATTACTTCAGGTATATCTTATGATGGAAAATTACAAAAAATCGAATGACAGCCACTAACACGCACCGGGTTTTCATCTTGTCTCGTGATCCTGGTCCAGGCAGGCAGAAGTTGGAAACTTGATAAGGATTTTTAATTCCATTTCAGCAACGTCGTTTACTCGTTATTACGAATTTTCACATTCTCGCTAAATTGAACAATTTTTTTTGAAATGTGCCCATTAAGGCACATTTAACAGTTTGATTAGTCAACTTATCTGCCAATTCTAGCCCAGCTCCTTGAATTAGATTACTGTGGGACACAACCTTTAACAAATACTCCAATGAGTTAAAACAGCAGAGACTTGTCTTAAAACAAGGATTTCAATTACATGATAGTTCACCTATTTACATTAGTAGTTGTGGAACATTTAAAAAGATAACCGGTTAACAAGGATATATTAAACTATGTATATCTAACACATCTGGTGAGTGAAAGTGTGTGATTTGATCGGAGTTTGTTTTTTTTTTTTTTTAAAAAAACCCTTTTTTTTTGCTTATTACTTTGAAAAAGTCAGTGGAACCGAAAGAGGATTTGATAGCCAGAAAACGTAACTCGATGTATACACCCAGCGAATTCAATAGGCAATTGGGGCGTCTCTAAAATCCACTTCATTAGGATAACCCCTCGTGATTATAAGTTGGTCTTCTTACAATTCGGTCTTCTGGAGGGTCACCCTTCTAGGTCACGTGTTAAATTGATTTAATGACGATTACTACGGGAACGAGCCCCTTTTCTTTTACGTAGCCACGTACTCACACGATTGAGATGCATTGGGTATGCATTTGTTTTACAAATGAAGGGTTCTATGGAAGTTTTTGCATCAGAGGGTCCGTTACTATGTTTTGTTTTGAATATGTATCGTAATTGGGTCTGGACCTGTAGAACCTAGCGATAAAATTGAACGTTTTGTCGAGTACTTCGGTGCTCGCAAACACGGAAAAAGTGAACACGCAATCACTACGGTCGCATCATTTTTTCCCACAATGCCTATCGATATTTTTCCAGTCTTGAGAATTTTTAAACTCTGGTTTCAATTTACGCCAACAAGATTTTGGCCTATCGATTTCCTCAATGTGACCGATCCCGTCCTCCTCCTCTTCCTTCATCTCCCTTAAAATAGGTATTTTCCCTTAAATGACACACAACATTAAGCAGGTGAGGTTCAGGGGCCCAGACTTGGGCCCCTGAAAGGGATGCAGGGGCAGAGCGCCAGCAGATGTCCAGGCCGGATCCCCCGTAAGCTTTTGGATTAATTTCAAGATACTCAGAACCTTCAAAGCGACCCTTTTTGAAGAATTAAGTTTTTGTCTGATTTGTCCTTTACCACTTCACCTCCCTTGATTCCTCAAAATGATGGACCATCCACGGACTGGTTGACCTCAATCCATGCTCGTAACTCGAGGGACCGCCCCCACCCCCAATTCCAAAAACCCTTAAAATCCCATAGGGTTTTTGCTTTTTGCCCCCAAATGGGTTAAAACTTCGGTAAAAAAGTCCACTTTTGCAAAAGTCCACTTTTAAAAAAATCGCTCTTAAAAAAATGGTTACGGGCCTGACTCAATCCTTAATGTCCTCACCCCTGTGTTGTGAAGCTTGTGACTCGATCACTGATGGTCTACTCAGTTAATCATATAATAGTTAGCAGGCCTACTTAAACTTCCCCAAAAACTAACATTATAGAGTGTGAAAAATGATTTCCAGGTTCCTCTTTTTCTAGAAAGAAAGATTCTTGAAGTACCTGCATGCTGCCTAGGCTAAGTGTTTAGCTTAAAAGTTAATGTTGTCGATTTGGTTCCGTTTAATTCTTTCCAAATTTTTCTGTGTTTAGATTTATATTTCTTCTCCTCAGATTTGTGCGTTTCTAACTTTGGCTTCCACAATTCATTGTTCAGAAACCACTTTCAATTCCTCACATATTTTCTAGCTTTTTCAATCACGAGTTCCTCTATTCATCTTGATTTTTTCCGCATTTAATTTTTTAAAACAATCAACACTAGTTCCTCAGCCTGGACTAACTTATCTGAGCAACGTTATGATATGAGCCTTCAAAATTTTGCACCCATGCACTAATTTTCTGTCTTTGATATCCACAATCCCCATGTTTACAAACCACTTTCATTTACCTTTTCCTCAGTTTCTTTTCCTCACATTTCTCCTAGGTTTATTTTCCTTACATTTACTATCCTAGGTTTCTTTTGTACAATTTCCACTTATTTTCCTCACATTTTCCATAGATTTCTTTTCCTAACATTTCCCCTGGGTTTCTTTTCCTCTCATTTCTCCTAGGTTTTTTCCTCACATTTTTGCTAGGTTTCCCCCTCACATTTCATTCAGATTTCATTTCCCTCATACTTCTTAACTTTTCCACACATTTTTCCTAGGTTTCTTTTCCGTCACATTTCCTCAAGGCTTCTTTCCTCACGTTTCTCCTAGATTCCTTTTTCCTCACATTTTCCCAATTTTTCTTTTCATCACATTTTTCCTAAGGTTCCTTTCCTCACATTTCCCCCGGGTTTCTATTCCTCACGTTTCCCATAGGCTTCCTAACCTAGAGATCCTCTCACCTGCCGAGATGGCTATTAAAGGCTGACTCAGAGATTTCCCGAGAAGGGCGCCCTCAATTTTTCAAACAAATTGTGTTTTTGCATATACATAATGTTTGTCCATATAATAATCACTGTGTTAAATAACTAAGCTCAAATCAAATTCCTTCATATAGAAAATCACAACTTTGTTTAAAATTTCCGGATCCGGTGTAGAAGTAATTATAGTCCGGCGTACTCATAGTCCGGGAACAATAGGGCAATCGATTCAGTTGACTCTTCACGCAACATTAGTTTCAAGCTTTATTCCGTTATCGTCTATGCAGCCCCGGACTGTGGCCCCGCCGGACTATATCTGCTTTCACACCGGAATTATTGTTATACACGATATCCTATGGCACTGTTATACTATACACAAATGTGTACGGTATGAAAACGAAAAATCCGATTCATCTACCTTCAGGATTAAAGAATTTTAGGTTAGTATTTTTAGTTCTAGTTGACTATTTACTATACAAATATATATTTCGAAATCTATGAGTCAGCCTTTATTACCCCTTGCCCATTTTATCTTTTCTCAGTCTCTTCTATTTTTCATTTTCCTTCTTTTCCTCTTTGTCCCTTCCAGTTTCCTCTCTCCTTTTTCTTTATTTTTTTCCATCAAGATTTTTTTCGCTTTCATTTTTGTACTCTTTTGTCTCATTCCTCAATTTGGGCTTTCAAAGTTATCAAAGTATGCTTTCACAAATCTTTGAATATTCCTGACGCCATGAAAACGGTTTTGGTGTCATTTTAAATCTTAATTTCTTACACAGGTTGAATGACTTATTACTTCATGGTTATATCTTATGATGAAAATTAAAAATAGACGACAGCCACTAACACGCACATGGTTTTCATCCTTGTCTCGTGATCCTGGTCCAGGCAGTGCAGAACGTTGGAAACATTGATAAGGATTCACTTCCATTTCAGTAGTCGTTTCCTCGTTATTACGAATTTCACATTACTCGCTACAATTGGGAACAATTTTTGAAATGTGCCCCAGTAGGGCACATTTAGCAGTTTTATTTAGTCAACTTCTCTTGGAATTCCATCCCAGCGATCCGTGAATTAGATAAAGTGGACACAACATTTAAAATAACAGGGATTTAAAATTGTACATGGATAGTTCACCTATTTACATTAGTAGTTGTCGAAAATTTTGAAAGGACAACGTTTAACAACGTCTATAATAAAATATGTATATATATCTAACACATCTGGTGAGTGAAAGTGTGGTGAACTTGATCGGAGTGTATATTTTTGCTTATTTACTTTGAAAAACTCAGTGGAACCGAAAGAGGATTTGATAACCAGAAAATGTAACTCGATGTTTACACCCAGCTAATTCAATACAGTGTGAGTCAATAAAAACCCTGCATTCAGGAAAGATTTTTTCTTCAAAGGTTAAACGTTATATTTGCTTGAATGTTTGCTTTGGTTGTTTACAGGGATAAACAGGCTATCAGAAGATTTTTATTTGGTATCTTTCGGACTTAGGGTTCAGAAACTATGCCAATTTTGCGGAGAGACCTAAAAATTCTGTTTGGCCGATTTTAGCCACACAATGCGGAGAGACTGACACCGACGTATACCATAACACATTATAGCAAAGACAATTCACACATGCCATTTCAAATGGTATCGATTTCTTCTCCACAAAACATATCAGTTTGAATAAAACGGTCTATTGTGTAACATAATTATAAGTAAAATATCTTCAACAAATGAAATTACCATTGTACAATCATAAAGAGTCAGTTATTGAAAATCACTCCATATCAATGTGGCAGTTCATGAACATGAAACTGCTGAGAGATTTTTGTTTTACATCTCTAAGGTAATTATTTTGCACAAATACAGTATACTCAGCGTCCATAAATTGCGAGAAGAACGAAAGCTTAAGTTTTCTGTAAATAAATTGGAATTAAAACTTATAGTCTAGGCGAGGGGTGAAAATAATGTTCAGATTATGATAAAAGCATGAAACTTGGCACAAATGATCGAAACAACATTCTAAACATTTTCGGGGTGGAGCCAAAATTAACTCTCTATAGTATAGCAACGGTTGCTAGGCAACACATTTTCCTTAGCAAACGGTACATAGGATGACTATGGACCAATGATATTCAATGACTAGAATGTATTTTAGTATATACAACTTCAAATTTCATATAAACCTTATTTTGAAGGTCTTGCCAACAACACAAGACCGAATTGCAGTTGCTAGCCATATTTTCATTAGCAACCAGTAGAAAATCACCTTTTGACCACAATTTCTTATGAAGTACATCATACGTTATTATCAAAAACATTCTCTGATCATATTCACTCAGCACAATTATCAGCTGCTAAACATAGTTATATGTTTGTGTTGATGGCAATAACAATGAGTAGTGAATGAATGCTCCAATCCTCATATCCATGACTTGTATGTATTTATATACAGGTTTGTATAGTTTCCACTTGGTGATGGAAGATGTGATAATGGTTAACTAATGTATCTACCCCTAGTCCTGCATACTTCACCATATAACTGCCCCAGCATGAACTAACCTACCCTTGCATGCTTCAAAATGGCAAGCTGTTCATAGTCAGCTATCCAGGTGACTGATCTAAATGTTTCCTTTGCAAGCTAGACAC
>JAMKCH010015495.1:0-39756 GCA_023653785.1 Ophioderma brevispina
ATAAATATTCATTTAAAATTTCATTTAAATATTCATAAAATTATAATTTATAGGCTGCGGCGCAAAACAGTTAGCTAAGCGACTTTTAGGGGCCTGTGGCGCAAGCTAGTTAACACTTTTACCCATAATTCCATCAATTCTTCAAGCCCTGCCCTCTTTAAGGGGCTATCGGTTTGCGACGCTAGCGATTATGTTATATATAAAAAAAATTTAAATAACTAAATATGAGATTAGTAAATTTATAGGCCTGCGGCGCAATCAGTTGGCTAAGCGATCTTTATAGGCCGCGGCGCAATCTAGTTGGCCAAGCGCTCTTGATAGGCGGCGGCGCAAGCAAGTTTAACCTTGTTTTTCCGAGCCTCCCGCCGCCACTCCCCAGGATTTTTTAATATATGTTTTTTTTCGTGGTTGACATTCTGGTGTCAGTTTTCACTTTTTTAAAAGCGTCATCAGAGGTACCAAAATCATGAATTATTAATTTTAATTACCTCTTTAATATTAATAAAATCTCATAAATATTAATATAGGCCTGAATTTTCTAAGCGACTTTTTTGTTTTAAATTTGGTTTGTCCCCGTTGGGCGTCTATACAAAACGGGTGTGTGTGTGTTAGGTGAGCGAGGGAAGAAGTGAGGGGAGGGAGGGGACCATAGGCTGGCCCTCTGGAACCAGCCAAAATATAAGATGTTGGTCAATGTCTTTAAGAAAAAATTTTTCCAAAAGTCAACTAGTACGTAGTTCTTTCCAATTCTTACCTTTGCTACCCAGCTGCTCCACATTCATAGCCATTTCCATTTGACTCACAACTCTCATGACAAAGATAGAGTTACTACTGGAGCAATGATTCTGGCGTCAACATTTGAAGATGTGACAGGAAAATGCAAATCAAATCAATAATCAGGCGGGGGCGGCCAAAGCCTCATTCATTATAAATAGCAACTCACCAAATTGTCAAAAGAAATTACAGCAATAAGACGTACAAACCAAACCAATTTGGTGCTTTGATGTGGGTCGGTCAGGGTGTTCCCATGACCAACATACGACCTCGTCCTCGTCGTTATTTATACAAAAAAAATCAGAAATCACCCTTCCCGTGGAGTTGATTCTCAACTCCAACGGTGTTTGGAATAAGGAATATTATCCCTTGACAACATATAAAAAAAATTCAGACATTTTCGTCAAGATTTCGCTTTATGTGCTAAACCAATGGCAACGTCTGAAATTTGGATTTTTTCTTGGCCGACCCCCCTCCCCTGTCATAATATCAAAATGAGGCAACATTGTACAAAACAGGAGATGAGAAAACAGTGTGAGGCGTTTTATATGCCAATCATTTGTTGTCTGAAACAAATTATTTGTGGGACAACTACCTAGGCACTCATTTCTGTGGCCTCTCTGTCTGCCTCCCTATCTGGATATTAACCCCTTGGCACTACTGGCCTATAATCGGCATCTAAGCACTATTTTGATTGGTTACTTTGCAATTTAATAGCATTAAGAGCAAATCCAGTGATGTCTGTTAAAAAATGGTGGAATGGTTAACACAGAGTTGTAGAAGCACTATGTTGATTGGTTACTAAGAGAACCTATCTCATGTGTGTCCTCTAAGTTAGCCAACCATACAGACGTATCATAGGTGGTAGTGCCCGGGGTACTGGGCTTTGGTGCTAGTCAAACTTTAAAATTCAATGACATTTATCACTTGAATCACAGATGTCAATCTCCAAACCTTCATATCTGAGTCAAAGGTACAATCCAAGTCAAAGGTCATCTCAGTCAGTGAGACTATAAACCTATTAATCCTCAATCTGTTTTGCTGACACTTTGTTTTAACTATACATGGCAGCTATTACAAGCAAAGGGTTTATTTCAAGCTTAACATTGCTTTCTCTGTAGTTTGACACGCCAATTATTATTCAAGCTTCAACTACTTTGACATAAACCCCAACCAAACCAACCAAAAAAAAAAAAGCAAAGTTAACCTTGTCCAACGAGAAGTATGACAGTAATTACGTACGTAAGCTTTCAGACTTCATTCTATGTGCACAGCATGGCTTACTGCAGCTGAAGTCAGTTTGCATGACACACACGTAAAATAGCTGCTGACAACGACAACGTAATTTCATAACTTTAGCCAGACACGGTAGACATATATCAGGCCTACCTACCTGGTGGCATACATCTTCCTGTGAGACGCGAGGCTGCTATGGAGAGCGATGATATGCATTGAATGTTTTATACTTTACCCCTTCTTAACAAGGTGTTGCTCAGTCCGACAAGCCCCACTTGGCTACAAGGAATAACAACATAATACATTATTACTCATGGGCCAAGTCACAGCCATTAAAAATCAAATGGACCATGATGCACTTAAAAGGTGCTTGTTTCCATTTTTATGTTTCGTAACACGTGTACCAACTGACCATCATTCCAGTGGGACCACGCTTGCGGTTTTGATGCTAAACGCGATAATGCATAGTGCAACGCCCTATTCCTTACTGTGCTATATTGATTGTTAACCATTAAAAATGGTCAGATTTTTATCTCTAACTGAGGAGAATGATTTGAAAGCTGAATTCAAGGATGACCATGAGAAAAATTAGGCCTTTCATCCGATATCAAAATTAATACTACTTTTCCGGGTAAATCAGGCAAAATCAGGGGGTCCCCCAAAGACGATCGAAACACTTTAACTGAATAAATTTCTTCGAAATTGGAACAAGATACACCGCTTTTTTTAATTTTCTAAATTTACAGAACATGTCGGCTTGGCGTAATTTGTTAATTCAAACGACATTACTACACAATTTGTATGCGACGCAGAATACAGTGAATAGAATCTGTCAGCAATCTTTATTTAATGGCTTATTGTGAGTAACTATGATTTCTTTGTAACTGGGTTTGTATAAAATCATTTCAGTTGGAACTCTTTTTTTAACTAAAATTTAATGACAGACTGAATAGTGAATTTGCACAATAACAAAATCAGCTATCTTACGCAACAAAATGCACCATGATGCCAATGTGAATCTCATGGTTCTTAATTAAAAAAATCTACCTTGACACATTCTTGACTTTGAAAAAACAGCCTAAAATTTGATTGCTTCCAATCATAAAAATACATCAAGTACACATGTAGGTCTAACAAAAGGTATCAACTTATTGACCTGCACTATAGTTGGCCTGTCCAAAGTTGCCATAGAGACCGGCTGCCGACGATGTCATAATGATGCGGCCATATTTCTGTTTGCGCATATGAGGCCAAGCTGCTTCTGGTGGACCTATGAAAAAGAACCTCGTAGATGGACACGGTGAATCAAATATGAGCGGAAAGAAAATGGAAAAGGCCCAGCTTATTCTAAGACAGTATGTGTTCTTCAGAGGTTATTGGGAAGGGCAAGAAAATAATAAATTTGTTTTCTATCTGTAACACAACTAGTATAAAATGAATGTCTGTCAAAATTTTTTTTCATCACAAAATTTCTAGGAGAGCACAATTCTGATTGGATAACAGCTACCATTGATTTTGTTCAAATGCACAGCATATGGTTTACTTAAGATAAGCGGAAATATTTTTGGCAGGATTTTGTTTGTGATAAAATTTGTATTACATGTAAAAGATCCTCAGTTCCAAAGGGTCGAATGTTTGGTATGGAGAAGGATGATGTCAGGTATTAGTTTTTGTGCATTGACAAAAATCAATAAACAAATGTACAACTTTGACAGCTTTGCCTTTACAAGCAAACTTCATTTCAATCTCACCATGATTTTCAAATATACAAATAGGATTTTGTTTTTTGAGTATGTGAAATGGTTCACGTTCAGGTACATCTGCATGAAAAATGAAAGCTTACCCCAATCCAGATCGCTGATTCTAGCGAAGGAACGGAACGGTATCGTAAATGCCAGCATATTGATGACAATATCTGAAAAATGCTATGAGAAGATAAAAAAAATGGGGGGGGGCTAACAAACATTTTAAACATCAAGCAAACAAGAAATACACTGTGTAATTGAGGGACCCCACAACTGATGGTTAAATTCAATTTATGGAAAATATGACATGACTCATTAACCCCCGTCTACCGAAGATAACCCCATCTCCCGAGATTCACCCCCCCCCCAGGTTTTCCCCCTTGCAAACCCTCTTTTTGTAGCATGTCCCTTGCATGTGTGGTCTTCCATATGTACCAAGAATCCTCCCAGTATTAATTTATGTTAGAGTATTCTGTATGCCCCCAGTGACAGGTCAACAGATTAAATGTGTTGAAAGCAGACAGTCAAATCTAAACAAACTTAGTAGTACGTTTTGAAGTGGTATATGAGCCTGTTTGTTTACCACTTCCGATCGGCCATAGTGATCTAAGGCTGTTGGACAACTTTCGCCCATCTTCGACTGAATCTGTATGCATGAAATGATATTGAAGCCCCTTTATCTAATTAACCTCTTATATGTAGTGCAGTAAAACAATACTGTAACTATTAGTCAGGTTTTTCAGCAGCTATTTGTTTTTATCATGGTGAGGACTGGAACTTCTTGTTTTGTGCAAAAATCCAAATTTTATTCTTATTCAAAATCTGACTTGACCCCAGTCGTTAGTCTTATGTCAAACACAGTACACTCGTACAAATTAAAGGCGGACTCAGAGAATTCCCGATGATGGCACCCTCAATTTTTAACAAATCATGTTTTTTACCCCATGTGCGAAGTTAACGCCAATTTCAATCCCTTTTGATAAGCCCAAAGATTACTGTGCAACACTAGTATTGGTTGACCAAAATGGGACAGGATTTTGTTCATAACATCCAAACCAGTGAACTTTCAGCGCTAAGATTTCACAGGGTAAATGAGAACAACAGTAGCTTTCTTCAGACACCATAATTGTTACTACTTCCGGTAAAATTGGGGGAGGCTATTCGTGATCGGGCATGCTGGACCCGTTAAGGTCCATGGCCACGGCTGAGTAGACATTTCTTAATTTCTTACATTTTCGTACCTCACAGTATCCTTATCCTATCGCAACACAGATTTTTAAAAGTGAACACTCGGTAAAGTGTTAAATTTCAAGGATAAATTATACCCTAACTGTCAGGGCCTTCTCCTGTTTTCGCGAACGCGTATCAAGATGCTGGAGTTGGATTTGACCCCGTTAATGACGTCAAGAGTAACCACGTTGTAAGCAAAGCTCACACGTGGGCTAACAGCACCGCACACTCCTATCTCTCCTTGTCGTTTTCTTTGTCTGGGAACTTGAATAAGGCTATTCTGTTCTGATTCTCCTTGTCGGTACGGTCCGCCGGGTGCACCCGTCCGACATACGCTCTTATTATCTTATTTTAAGGCACCAAATCAGAAAAAATATGCCATATGATACAACACGTACGACGCATATACCGCGAGAAGTCAACTGTGTACGTATGCAAGAAAACTGGGCCACGCGCACTTCCGTTCCACGATGACGATCATGATTCGTTACGCGTATCGCTGTATTTGTTACTCGGGCGTCACTTCTGGGTCCGGCCCTTTTTTGGCCAAAGCGCGATAATCCTTTCGTTTTGGAATTTCCTTTGAAAGCTTGTCCAAAACACATGATATTATGCTCAATTTTTATCAAAGATACGGTTTCTCAATTACTGCTTCATGCAGATTTTACATTGATACCAATACATACTATGAATGAAAACCATTTTTTTGGTTGGTATTATAAGTATGTTAAAGCATGTCCATGGACCCTTAATGTGACTGCAAACAACATAACACTTACTGTAATTTAGACACAGCCTTGCCACCTTTTGACCTGATCTCCTGCACAACTTTGTCAGCAGCTGAAGAACTTCTGCCGTCTCCCTTACGATCTCCACCAAGGTCATTGACTGTCAATAATTTGCATAAAAGCAGAAATCCAATAACAAATCAAATGATAGCATTTTTTTCAATGTCTGAAAATATTTTTGGCAGCTTTTGTAAATTTATTTACAAAATATTCAATAACCCTAATAAGTATCTGGGATAGGGGTTTGTGGGTGTGTGCATGCATGCATAGTTGTGTGATGGCGTTTGGTGCATGTGTGCATGCATGCACGCGTGCACACATGCGTGCGGTGCTGGTGTACTTCAGCATATTACTTATACTAAAGACAAAAGTGTAATGGTCTTTGGAAGGTTTTCTTAAAATTGTCCTCAGTTCAATGAATTTTGTTCAATGTGTTACAGTTAAATAGGGCCTACAATTTCTAAATGCCATTGCACATTTATTAGTTGGAATATTGTTATATGAATACAAGATGCCTGATGATCATGTTCTTGTCCAGGCCCATAGCCAAGATTTTTTTTTCAGGTAAGGTGGTTATTTTTGTGTATTCTCCTCCCAAGAATGTAGACCATTTTGCCATCAGGTATGGCTATTTGCTGGAAGTGGACCTCTTTACCCAAATTTCTACCTTTTATCTGACAAAACTGCTTCTCTTGCTCGCTGTGCTTGCAAACAGCATTTTAAAACATTTTTGGAGGGACTTTGGGGTGGGAAAACACCCACTGCACCCCCTAGAGCTATACCCTGGTATGTTCAATTCTTATTATAGTCCCATTTTAACTGAAATTTGAAAACTAAATGATATTCTTCAAATTCATGAAAGAAATGTCTCCTGATATTATTGTAACAACCAGCTACAGGTTTTCAAAATAAGCTCCACAATGCCTGGACCAAGGCAGAGTGGTCAATGAGATAAACCACATAGGCAGATTTGGCCAAAAATGGACTGATTTTGCATCATTTTGGTCAATTTTAGGGGGGGGTACTGCCCCCAAACTGGATCGATAACTGACCTAAGGGAGACACTCCCTAAACCTTGTACAGTCAAAGCTGCTTAATTAGGATTCACTTATTAAAATAACTATTTTAACTACAATGAGAATGTCTTTCCACCTAAAAACTCCTCTCTAATATGTCAACATTGTTCTCATGAGCTGCAAGGTAAACGTACACGTAAAATTCCATCATTGTTTCTGTTTTAATGTACGGTACCAGTATTGTAGAAGTTCATAATTGTTTCTTTTTTAATATTTCCTATGTTTACTCACCAACTACAGCAGCTCCCCTGGCAGCAAAAGCTAAGGCATATTCTCTGCCAAGACCTGAATAAAACAGAATTCATAAAAAAAAGGTTGTAATATCAATATAAAAAGTCTATCAAAATCTTGAACATGTTGTGTTAACTCTCCTCACTCCCCCACAGCTTCAGACAAAATCAGAGATATCCACAATTGGCATAAAATCAGTGGAAAAATCCCCTACCCCAAAGCTTGAAATCCTGGCTTGGTATTTCCATCCAAATGGTATACAAATATGAATAGGATTGTCTTTTCTTACTGCTAATTTTGGGGTAAAAATCCCCCATTTTCACATACTATGTAGCACACTTTTTGGACAAAAAGTCACCCTTTTCAAGCCTTTTTCACATCATACAACTCTTCATTCTTTTGGTTCGCCCGGTGCCCGATCACACAACTTAAATCATGAGCTAGTTTGGGGACAATGAGGGTAATTTTGAGAGTTTAATTCCTAAACTTTTTTAATAACCAAAGCTGGTCGTCTTCCATTGACCTGCACCCATAGCCAATAAAAAAATTAAAATACCCAGTATTAAACAAAAAGCCGATTGTGTTTCATACCACAACATAGTCGTTGTAGTCAGTAGCACATCAATGTTTAAACATCAAATCAGGAATTATTGGTTTTTATTTTAAGAATTATTTTTACCCTTTCAAACCTGGTAGATTCCAGTATGGGTTATAACTACTTAGGGTTAGAAATTTGTGGAAAGATGCAAGAATCTTCAACAGATTCTCCCAATCCAAGATTTACAAAAAATCTTAGATTCTCTTCCATTTAATTTGTGTATACAATTTACAAAGTTGGGAGAATCTCTTGAATTTCACAAATTTGTTCAGGAGAATATTTGCAGGAATCGATTCTCGGATCTTGTTCAAAATTCTTGACCCTAAGTGCAGTGGTCTTTTGGAAGCTGATCTCAAAAACCACTGACCTGACTAGGCCAACGAGCTTTAATAAATTAGAGCGCGGACTGTTAGCAGGGTTATTGCCAGTTTGATTTACCACACTAACCTTAACATTATGCTCTGAAATAAAGGCACAATAGAAAACGTCACAAAAGGACAATTGTTTTTGAAAAAAATGTACTTATTTGTTCATAGGAAATCGTGGTTATGTAAAATATATAATTTTATTACAAATTTCATAACAGTCCTCATATCCAGTTTTAATCGAAATGAATGACGCGGACAACAAGCCTAAAATAAATAAATTCATTCAGGAAAAGGTGACAATTTTGGTCCCCATGAAGCCATGGGAAAGACGGCGAACACTTTTTCAGATATTCATAGTTTAAGTCCTGTATCATTTCTCATCAACCAATTTCAAAGGGTAAGTTCATTATCGCTTTTAAAGTACAGATTACAATCTCACCCCTATGGAATCCAAAGTTTGTGGAGCTGAACTTGACATTGACATGTGACATGTACAGACTTTGTTACAGTCTTATATGGTAGGACTTGATTGCTGTCCAGCCAGTAAACTTTGCATACATCTGTTAAAAACCGGGGCCTCATTTGCACTTGGGGTTTAAAGATTCTAGAAATATTTATTCAATCAGCATGATTACTGATAAGAGGCGCGCGCGGGGCTCTGGTGGGCTACGCTGGGCAGGTGGGGCCCGGGGGGTGGGGGGGCGTGAAGGTGGGGAGCGGAAACTACGAGTGAGATATAGAGGGCGGTGGCGGCGCGCAGGGGTGTGGGCGGTGGGTAGGGGGCGGGAGGTAGGGGGGGGGGTGAGATGGGTTTGGAGGTTGGGATTGGTGGGGGTTTGGTTTTTCCTTTTTTTTTTTTTGTGTGTTTTTCTTTTGGAGGGTCAGGAGTTAGGTTAAGTTTATAATTTAAGGTAGAGTTGTTGAACTTTTAGCATTATGACACAAGTACATTTTTCTTGCCCTATGACACACCACTAAATAACATATTTATCTTCTAATGGTCTAATAGCAGATCTGTTGGGATGGGCTTATTTTTGATAGAAAAGTTAATGTCAAAAAATATTACCTGACATTTATGAGGCCCCCCCCCCAACAAACATAGTGAAACATCCCATGGCATTGAATGACATGGATAACAGTGTCAAGCTATTATAATGAAGTTTTGCTAGAATTAGAATGAGTATAGAAAAGAAGTTTTGGAAGTGTGTTAACCTTTTGTGACAATTCTCCATCACCAAGGAGAGACAAAC
This sequence comes from Ophioderma brevispina, assembly GCA_023653785.1. Lineage (NCBI taxonomy): Eukaryota > Metazoa > Echinodermata > Ophiuroidea > Amphilepidida > Ophiodermatidae > Ophioderma > Ophioderma brevispina. The sequence continues at coordinate 9,297 of JAMKCH010015495.1, forward strand.
TCAATATAGCAACTCCCCTATTGTGATTTGTTTGGGTCAGTTAACCACCCCCCCCCCCATTAGACGTGCTGCAGTGGAGTTTATTCTGCAGCTCCAACGGCTTTGGGATAGAAAATATGTCTCAATTGTTTTTTACATTTTTTTGTAAGTTTCATCAAGATTTCAAACCGTGAGGATGCAAAAGGGATTTTTGGCCGTCACTGCCTAGAAGAGACCCCCCCCCCCACCCACACACACAGGCTGAAACACACACACACAGGGTTTCAGGCAACAAAATCAAGGACACTGTCTGCAATCCATATACTATAATTATTTTGGGCCAAACATTTCTTGAGTGGCAATCATCAGCACTATGGTTCTTTGGAGAAATGTCAAAACCCTAAGCAATTGTAAATACTGTTCTGAAAAAATTTGTTCCCAAATGAATGCTGTAAATCTGGATTCAAGAGATGTTCTCATTCAACAGTACCAGCAAAAGGGAATATAGGACGATACTTCCAATAGGTAACCTTGGCCTGTACAATACTTTTTTCATTTAACAAGTCTTCAATCCAAAAACAAGGGAGTGGTGAACGCATGGCTGATATGGCTACTTAGTTAAGCACGTCGGAGATTCTGGCCCGAGTATATTGCAACGGTTCCTTCCTAGTGGGGGGTAAAAAATCATGCTCCAGGACATGACAAGTCTATATTCCTAAGAGCATTCAATATTGTTCTTCTTCAATCCACAACTCTGAGTTTTATGATTCCAATCTCCAACTCTAAAATAAAAAATTAAAAGCAATAAACTAAATTGTTTCCCGGGAGTGGGATTCGAAAACCAAACAACCTTTAGAACTCAAGAAAGACGAGCGCCCAAGACGCACACGCCACGCAATCCGAGCCGGCAGGTAGTCTTTTGTAATACTTCAATATAAACATTAACGGAATAAAAGCGCACAAATATGAAGCGCCCCCCCCTATGAGACGAGTTGAAATATATGCTCCTGGAGCATGATTTCGGGCCAACATATCCAAGAATCTATCTAGTTATAAGACAATGAATGCTGACAAAGAGCATCATTTTGGCTTATTCATAGCCTTTCTTTCACAACTTACATAATGAGATTGTACAATCCCCTCCAAACAACTTGTGTGTTGCCATAGAATAGTGGCGGTTAGCTTCCTGGACATACACATATAGTTTTATATGTCAATGCTAGGTTCCTCTTAAGTGGATGATGGAGCAAGGCAAGCACATGCTTCACCCTCAATTGCGTTGAAATCTGTTTTGGAGTTCAATGTGTAGATTAGCTCAGTGAGAAATACCAGCAAAATAATTACTGAATTTTCCTCTCTTTATAATCGACAGATGTTTCATTTCATCCATGAGTTATAAAGGATAAATACAATGCCTGAGGACTAGTGGGGAAAATAAAGGATTTTCAAAACTATTCTGTACTATAATGTACACTATTTATGGTCTGGCCAAATACTTAGAAATTAAAGGTGAACAAGAGGATTTCAAATAACAAGTCTCCCTAAAAAAGTGAACATTCTGATTTTTTACATGGTTTTGTAAAGCATTAGCTATCAAAAATATACCTATGAAAGGGTTAACTGAGAACGTTTCTTGAGTACAAAAATGTAAAATTTTAATTTCTTCGGTACGCAAATAGGACATTGCCGCTTATGTTTTATATTGAAAAGCATAATAAAATACACTTTGTTTGATTTTTAAGTTATATCTGTAGGCCAACTAATAAAAGGTAGAGAATCTATCGCGTGTCTATTCTATATGCAATCACTACATAGATGGAGACTTTTAATCTCTTCTTGAACCTTTAAAATTGAATATTAAAAAAAGAATATTAGGAAAAATGTGAAGTAGCTTGAGTGCGTGAATTTGTCATTGCACTTCCATATACAGAGCAGCGCCACTGTAAAATCTTGGAGGGCAAAAAAATTAACAAGATTAATCATACTAGGGCTTGCAGCGGTGGTAACCAGTTAGTCTATGCTTTTTCGCCGATCAAACCGAAAACCATCACACCACTCAACACCCCGAGGGCAGTTAGTTTTGGAAGGTTCAAAAATCAGAAGTATCAAAGATGGAAAATTTTTACAAATAACAGGGCATCTAATGAGGGATACTTCAATAATAATACAGTGAATTGAGTTGAATGAATGACAATGACCCCAAAACCTTTGCTAAAGACTTCGCTCCAATATTTCAATTTGTTTGATGTGAAAGCTAAAAAAGCCCCACAAGTATTGTGTAAAATAATATTGGTTGACCAAAATGGGCACAATTTTGCTCATCACATCCCAATCAGTTTTAGCACCAAGAGTTCATGGGGTAAATAACAATGCAAACTTGAAAGTACACGATGCATAAAATATGTCCCTGCCGAATGTCACGATCACCAAGAAGTTACAACATAAACTACATCAGACCACCCTCTTAATTTTGGCCAAAACTCCTTAAACCTGGCCACCCCTAAACCACCTTCTTTAACTATGCAATGTCCTTCCACCCACCAAATCAATTTGCACCATTTTTTGCATAAATTATTTCAACTCACCAGAAAATTAAAAAAAACTCATCGATGAACTTCGTCCATAACTCACCAAAAATAACTAAAAAAACATAACTCATCAATGAATTTTATCCATAACTCGCCAAAAAATAACTCAAAAAAACAACTCGTCGATGAACTCCATCCATAACTCGCCAAAAGTTTTGTTTTAGTTAAACCAAAGTTTTAAATCCGGTTTTGTCCCCACTAACGGGGGTGGCCGGATACACGTCACACTCATCAAAACTGCTGTGTGAGGATTTATTGGAGCAAAGGATAATTGACCGGATGCCCTTCCTGATGCCAATCCACAGTTTTTGGCAGTGGGCCTAGCCTTTGGGCAACCATGCCCACCATGCAAGGCAGCATGTGCTGGATGGCCACCAATAGCTCCCCAAAGTTGACACCCTTGTAGGTATTTCTTCTTTTCATTCTACCAGGGTAACCAGCTACCTCATCATCAGATTTCGTTAGAAACCCAATGGCTGACAGTTTAGCCGCCGCTCTGGCCTGGGACAGGTAGTACTGTACTGCTAACCAGGATAACAGTAGCAGGCCCTTCCAAAGGAAACCAGCCTGACAAAAATAACTCATCAAAGAACTCCATAACTCCCAAAAGTAACTCAAAAAACACAACATCGATGAACTCCATCCATAAACAACAGCAAAAATAACTTTAAAAACATAACTCACCAAAAATAACTCCTAAAAACACAAAATCATAGAAATTCGACGGTATGGCTTTCGTGCTTGCTCTATTCAAAGAATATGAGCTGTGGGCCATCCATGAACTTTGACCTTGGCATATGACTTTGACTCATCAACTTATGAGGGATCCCTTGGATGCACCTATTGACACAGTGTGCGTTCCAATTGAACTTCAACTTTTCAATTGAGTTCCCAATTTTTTAAAACCCACCCAATTTTTTAAAAAATAAACATTTAGCAGATTTTTCAACTTGACCTAACATGACCTTTGACCTGGCACATGACCTTTGACCTCCATCAACAATTGAGGGATCCCACATTGAATCTATGACACAAGTTTGATTCAAGGTGAACTTCACTTTTCAATTAGGTCAAATTTGAAAACCAAAAATAACACAATTTAAAAAAAAACTTAACATTTAGGGACACACAATACACCGCACTAGGATGCTCAGTTGGGTCCTCCAGCTATAGCTGGTGGACGGCCCATGGTGGACCTCAAAAAGTTAAAGTCCAAGGGTAAAATGTCTGCACCCACCAAGATGGCCATATGTTGACTTTTTTGTGAAATGGTTTTTTTTTGGTCCATTTACCCACCCCTTTCAGACCCCAGAGACCTGGCGGAATGGATTGCATGGGTAGTAGGGGATTGTGCCCTCCTACAATATACCCAAGTTTGGCTCTCTACAGGGTGATTGATAGTTCTAAGTCCACTAAGGTAGAAAGAGAGCTACAAAAGTTCAAAAATTTCACCGTCTACGTTTCATTCTTCAATGAAAATCCAGAAGTTTCAGGTACAGACTGTTCCCATAAAAACTATACAATCAAACTAAAATTATAAAAAATATAAACTGTGCAGTTTTGGCCAGATATTTTGACTTTACTTGTTAGCACGATTTCCTAAGCTAAATCCTCGCTTTTATTCCATCCATTGATGGACCCTAAGGCGGGGGGGGGGAAAGATATGGAGTTGAAACCCAAAGGATAAAAGACCATGGCCAGTTTCACCCAAAGGTTCAATAAACTAAAGGTATAATGCGTGTATCATAATTGTGGGATTAAACCATTTCAAAACAAAAGAATATTGTACCGATCAGGGTGAATGTATTATCACGCCATTGAATAATCAAATGGGCCACATGGCCCTATTGATATATTTTACACAGGATTTACCCTTGATGCAAAATAGTGTAATGTCCAATAACAGTCATTAGAGTTCAATATTAGTGACCAGGGCCTAGTCTTTAGTCAAGTCTGTTGTGGGACCGTTCGATAGTGAAAGAGCACCTCCTACTGTTAAGTCTTTGGAAAAGACTAGCAAGAAGTTGATGCCGTTTTGAATTTGCCGATGGCTGTTAGGTTGGATGTCCTACCCCCACTTCATCTGGTTGAATTTCAACTGGCAACCTCTTATTGTTCAGCACTCTCCGAATTTACTGTCCAAGCATGATTTAAAGTGGCTACTCATTGTCTTATATAGGCCTACCTTGTAAGCGACATGTCTTTTGGACACACAGTGGGGTAGGACATGCCAAAAAAAAAAATTTTTAATGTCAATAAGCAAACTGTATGGAAACATGTTTGTTTGTATTAATAAGTTAATCAAACACTAAAAATCAAGTTGATTCTTACTCAAAAATGCATCTTTGTACATTATGAAACCCAACTAACATGCTAAGAAACTGTTTAAAGATCATCTTTTTTACATTTCAGAAAGTTAAAATCGAAAAGAAAAAACTTTTAGGAATTTTTCAAAATTAGGGTCGGTATTCTTTTGCACAGTAAAAGGAAAAAAACTTTTTCCTGATTTCCAAAATTAGGGTCGGTCAGGTGAGGACAATCAAACAATTTTTTTTTTTTTTTTTGCCAAATGGTTAGAAAGCTTGCCTTTGAACCAAAGGATCCCCGGTTCAAAATCTCAGTGGGGCTACTTTTGCTGGATTTATTCTAGGTACTCATTTCTGGATTTAATTTGTATAGGAGCTATTGATTAAACTCAGAATTGCAACTCTCTTCATGGTTTATTTGACAAAAGTTGAGTTTCACAGGATTGGCGTGATCTAAACCGTGCTGGAGATTACTCAAGATGTTAAACTCCTCAAGATGATTCATATCATGGCGAAAAATAATATGCTCTAGTAGCTTGCAAATCAATGAAGTGAGACGGGCCTATAATTGGATGGTTCTGTTCTGCTACCTTTTTTGTACAATGCAGTGATATTAGCAATCACTGGACAATATGTTACAAGATTTAGGCTACTGAATTGAGAGATGGTCACTCATCCATGCCAGTTCACAACATATGAATAGCTTTTATATCAACAACCCTCAACAATGGGCATGATTGGCAGTGCTGCTTGTTTATGGATGTATCACAATATTTACAATGCACAAACCTCTTTTTCCTGCTTTTTATGAAATTGAGCAAGTGTTTTTCAGTATTATGTGAACATTTGAACTTAGTAGTCACAACTAAAAGTGATTTAGATTAAGTTTCACTGATATTTACTATTTTTGAGGCAATTACAGCATGTAAATAAACCAACCTATGAGCCATGTGGACATGTGTTGTGCTTTTCAATACCCGGTCTTATAGGTGACAGTAGCCCGAGGTTGCTCAGGCTTTTTCCGCTATGATAGCCCCTACTATCTCCTCTCCCTAAGCCAGAGAGGCAGTTCATTCATAAAAACCGGGGGATCCCTGTCCACCATAATGTGCCAAAAAAGTCATTAATTTTAGTATACTTACAGTCCTCTATGACATGAAATCCGTGCATATGAAAACTTTGATGTCTTAGCATCCCTACAAGCTCAATTTTAAAAATACAAACGGTGCACAGTTCATGCTTACATCCGTGAAATGTTGACCCTAACGGGCCCCAAATTACCGAGAATTTCAGGCCTGGCAATTACCGGGATTACGCTGGTTCCTGGCGACTTTGGTCTCTCACCACTTCACATAGTCTGAGCCATACAAAGCGCAGGGCACCAGCGTACGTTGGGATTTTGTACGGTTAAGAAATCACCGTTTCAAAATCATTAGATTTTAACCATGAAAGGAAAATCAGTCTTGAAAGGAAAACAATGTGCGTATAATATAAATATATAATTTAGGACTACATCAATTGTAAAGATTTTCAATAAGTGCTGTTTTTGTACTGATTCTGGATTTGCTTATTCCACATCGGATCTGCTGCGCACCCATCCCGGTTTTCTCAATAGACTATGGCGCGTAGCATTGTAGGAGGTAGTACGGACGACATGCAACGCTACGTGAAGGAGCTAAGGTGACAGTAGCCTAGGATCCCTTGGCCCATGGATTTGATCCATTAGGCGCAGTCTAATCCATGAAATCGCACGACACACGACACAGCACATAATGTATGAACAAAAACAAACTGTTACACTGACACACAAAATACTGGTCAATAAATCGACATACCAGGCATTCCTTGTGCGAAAAAACCCCCCTTGTGTGGGAGTGTATTGATTACTTGACAGCCTGCGTTTTTTCCGCCGACTTGGAGTATTTTGATGTTTGACGACTCGGAAGTTTCTTCAAGTCCTTAGATTTGGATTGACAAATTTGAGACAGCATCTAGGGTCGGCGCTAACACTAGTTCTCATGGTGTTTAGCTCCTTTAGTTCAAATGGAGTAGCGATCCAAACGTGAAAGTACACTCGCACACCCCAAAAGGTTCAACCCACATATTACATCCCTGTATCCATGGTAGTCCCCGAATTGTGGTTGAGTAAGCAAAACAACCTCGTTGTCAGTGTCCGTATCCCATATAATGGTACCCCGGTGTTTCACTGTTTTCATCATGAACGTAGTATAACATTCGTCACCCTATAATAGCGGCAATATTACGGACAGCTGAAGTTTATAGAGGAACATAGTTTTTTTTTTTCCTATTGTGATCAAATAAATCGTGTTCGTCTGTAAAACATACGCAAAATCGCGGCACCCTTTTTTGTTGATTGTGAGCTCGACTTTAGCAAAATCTTGATGACCAAGGCGAACTTGTATTTACCGATGCGTAAATTGTCCCTGCCGAATTGTGCGATCATTAACATGCAATAAATCCAACTACAATGTAACTAAACCCCACCCATCCCTCCCCAATACCCCTCCCATCCCCTCCCCGAGATCCCTGCCACCCCTCCCCCTCCCCCAGACACCCTGACACCCCACCCACTCCTGAACCACCCCACCCGTCCCCCTCCCTCCTTGATACCCCACCCCACCCACGTTTTTTTTTTTTTTTTTTTTTTTTCATATCCATTAGACCGAGATACCAGCAATTAATCTGATTTTTTTACTCAGGTGTCTGTTATGATATTTGTTAGGCCCTTACTTTGGTCATCTGAAAAACAAAGTCTTAAGTGTCGCGATCGTGGAACGTGACGTCAGAGGTCAATGACTTAAATTTGCATGTTCTTCACAAATATACTATTCTTAGCACTACTGCTCACATATAAAGAGTAACATACATTGGTATCATTTTAAGAGAATAAAATTATCTATTCGATATATCAATTTGCGCTATAAATTGAAGCAGTCTCTAGTTATAGGCCAAAAATTGATGATTTTTTCAACGTTTTGCTATTTTTTGCCTACTGGCTGAATATAAATGAAAATTTGTCCATGAAGCTATCAATATTTTCCTTATATTTTCCCAATATTGCCTCCTATGTAGTGCACATACACCTGAGAAGAAAATGTTTCCCTTGTATAGTTTTGCGTAATGGTATTTTAAGTTGACAACTCAATTTCCGTATTTTAACCCATTGTGTCATTTTAGGCTGTTTTTCTGACACAATAATTATGTATGCACCCTTGAAAAAAGTTGTCAATCTGTCATTAGGTGAATAGGATAAATGGTTCAAACTTATCTAAAAAAGGTTCTTCAAGCCACCCATCAAGAACCTTTCGGGGGGTTGTAGGACATTAGAATGGGTCTGAAAATGCTTCAAAATTTGGAAGAAAGCTTATGAAGTATACTCTCTCTCTCGAACGGCAACAAAGTTAACAAACCCTTGAAAGAACCATTCACGAGTCTATAAAGGCCAAAAATGCTCTTAAAGGTGTCTGAAGAACATTCTGCTTTCATTGGTTTCATTCAAGAACCATTAAGGACAATCACTCTTTTTCTTGGTAGGCATATTGCGGCCACCGACTTCCGAACTTGGGAACTTGGAAACTAATTTTGTCCCTCAAGTTGGCCCCTTTAGATGAAAGTTTGAGGCACTTGGTTTTGGAACTAACATCCGGCTGAAGTATGCGTCAACTGGGGTCTTAGAAATGCTGGAGGGGCACGACTTGTGGTTTATGGCCGCACAACCGTACACTTCTCTTTTCAGTGGCCCCGGTTAACATACCGTCAGCATTCAATATTCCCATTGTATACAGACCGACTCACTCGATGATGTATCGAAAATCATCCCGCAATGCGCAGTTTTTGGAAATTTCACCTGAATATGGGCCTCGATCCCACGAAAATCTATTTTTAACACAGAATAACCCCTGACCTATACGCTTATTTTACCCCAAAGTTTTGTCTTTAGGATTTTTTTTTAGCTGATAAATAAAATGTCTTGTGGTTCTTAAAAAACATTTGGAACACTTTTATCCCTAAGAACTAACATGTTTTTATTACAATAGAGTACAGCACATTGGCATTGCATTGGTGGGCTTGATTCAAACACCTCTGGCATCCATGTCTACAGTTAGCCTACTTCATGTTTCTTATATTAAATATCCATGCTTCATCCCAACTGTAGACCTGGATCTTTCCATATTTACTGGCCATTTCATCATCTTCACTAGATTCAGAAGAAATGAAGTCATCCTTACTTGAAGCAACATCTTGGTAGACGTTGAAACAGGATGGATCTGATTATTGATGGTTAAGTAGGATTTAACTCATATCCCTGGGTGCTAATTCTAAATGAAATATCTAGCATCATTCACATCATGCAACTTAGAATGTCCATACATCGAGAAGAGCAAGTTCTCAAGGGTATCAGAGAAATCTTTGTCACATTTTAAGCCTCTCCCAATCACTGAATGCTGATCATATTGCCCATGTTTTACCATAACTTCTGTATAAGCACTTCGGTGAATACATACAGAAAACCGGGAAATGTTGTCTTGAAGGCCCCTGATAACAAACACTTGTGGAAATCTGAAGCCCTCTTTTGCCCCGCACCAACGCTCCCTTCGTGGTCTTCCGGGTCCTGGGATGCCATTGTCATATCTTTCATCATTGGAGGCGCATCGAGCGGTCGCATATGATGTGTAAGGAATCTGCAGTAGCTGTTCGTTCCAATACTAATTTTTAGCACCACCGTCCAATAGTGAAGGCAATGGGAATACTGTTCTGGACAAAAACATAGCATCTATCAGATATATACATCCCTAAACTCAGCTTTTTTGATGGTCTTTCCTCGTCGCTATTGAATCTGTGCATTTCATCCTCGTTTTGAAAGAGAAGAAAAGGGTTTGGTACCATTAGTATTACGTTTTGGTGGAGGGTTCATAGTACACGTTGTCGTCGGGGGACATGATTCAACCAACAATATTGTCCGCCACTATAATGAAATGAATACTGCCGAGATTGTTCATCTGGGTCAAATCCGCACTTATTTTCACTGAGTTTTTGGCATTTGCAATACAAACACGATAATATCCCCAGGTTCATATTGTATATGCTGTAAATTGGATGTTGGACGAATAAATTTGTTTAATCATTTGGTCTTGGCTCATAAAGATTGGTGTCTATGAATAAAATCGAAAGAATTTTGTAAGTTGGAACTTAATAATCTTGTTAAGTCCGATGATGATTAACAACTTTAACCGCTCCGGTAAAATCACCCACTAGTGGGAACACCGGATCTGTTGCCTACAAAATGTTGGCGCAAGTGCACTACCCTCTCATCCGGACAAATACTGGCAAGGCCGCGCCGGCCCTGCATCAAAACCAGAACCACTTACCGCTAAAGACCAAGGAAGCGGGTCCGCTCTGGACTTAGTCACTTTTTCAACCAACAGTGTACCTAATGGATCTTGGGTGATCTCTTGGTAAAGACCAAGGAACCGGGTCATGATCCCGTCTTACCGTAATTTTGCTATCGTGAATCGGTCACGTCAGACACACCACCCCCTCTTATAGATATACGTTCTGGTCCCGCCAGGCTCCAGCCACTACAGGCCGGCTTTGTTTAACCTCTGCCATGCTAAACATTTTTGTACACCACCAGTGTACCGCTACCGAAAGCGTCCTATCAATCCAGATTTCGCATACGGCACTTGTCCCTTTTAGCTCTCTCCAGCCGGAGAGCCCGCTCTCGGGTAAAATCGCCTCTAGTGGGAAACGTCCAGTCTGCTACTGCAAAAAATGTTGGCGCACTATCCAATACCCTCTCTGACAAAACCTGTCCAAGTTGGTCCTGGTAGAGATCAAGGATGGTATGCCCAGGTACCAGTTTTTCGCTGCCGTGGCCCTGCCGGGTAATACCGTCACTGCCCGTGGCCCTGCCACGTAAGAGAGGTACTTAGCCCCCATATATATAAACGTTCTGGTCCCGACCAGGCCCCAGCCTCTACAGGCCGATTTTCGATCGGCATCATACCTACACCGCAGCCTACCGACTGGGACCACAATCAGATACTGGGCTGGCACAGGACTCTCTAATGCATAGGATGGTGCCTTGAGCGCGCCATTCTAGATAGGTTTTGCGGAATCCGGCATTTGGCCGACAATTTGTCGGCAGGATACGGGTAATCTGCTGCCAAATGACGAACTCTACCGCACAAGGTTCCGTAAAGGGTACACTTTCTACCAAGCTGGGGCCACGGTCCGCGACTTTGTACCAGTAGGGCCACGGCATCGCACCTCACGTTGCAAGTCCACCGCAGCGAAACATTTCACCAAGTAGGGTCACGGCAGCGAACATTTCCGCAAGTAGGGCCACGGCAGCGAACAACTTCACCAGGGGCCACGTCCTGCAAAACTTCACGTGGCAGGGCCACAGCAGCGAAACATTTCAATAAATAGGGCCACGGCAGCGACCTCAACGGTGGCATGGCCACGGCATCGAAACATTTCATCAGTAGGGCCACGGCAGCGAAACGTCCCGTGGCAGGGCCACGGCAGCGAAACACTTCACCAGTAGGGCACGGCATCGAACTCAAGTGGCAGGGCCACGGCATCGAACATTTCACTAAGTAGGCCACGGCAGCGAACATTTCACCAAGTAGGGCCACGGCAGCGAACATTTTCCACAGTAGGGCCACGAGCGCCAAACTTCACGTAGCAGGCCACGGCAGCGAAACACTTCACCCAGTAGGGCCCACGGCAGCGAACCTTCCCGTGCAAGGGCCACGGCAGCGACACTTTCATTAAGTAGGGCCACGGCAGCGAAACTTCACGTGGAAGGGCCACGGCACGAAACACTTCACCAAGTAGGCCACGGCAGCGAACCTTCACGCGTTCGGCCACGGCCGCGAAACATTTCACCATAGAGGCCACGGCAGCGAAATTTTTTCACCAAGCCGGCCCCGGCAGCGAACGTTGAAAAAGAAAAAAAAACGCTGCCAACCCGCTAAGCTAAAAATACAAATTCGAGATGCCAAATTGTTGGTGATGATACCTACTGTCAAAGAACCAAACCAACATAACATCACATAAAAGACATCATGCTTTTTTTCTTTTATTGTGTAGGTTCTTAGGTCCGCCGATCTTCGAAATTTTTATATGTTGATGATTTACAAATGCGTAGCTCTTACCTATGAACAGTTCCTTTTGGCACAGGGCACTCCCACACGCTTCACACTCAAACTGGAACGAAATCGACCTTCACCCTCAACTTGATGTCTTGGTTAGGCATATTGAGCTGTAGACTTAATATCCTGCTTTCTTCACACTCTGTGACGACTTGCCTGGGATCTTGTTACCAAGCCTGTCAGGAAATATTCATAAATTATGCTAATTAGAGCTTACTTAGCATCTTTCATGCCCAAAATCTAATCAGGTCAGAGAACTCATCAACCCCCTTCTTCCACCAGTTTACATCATCGTAGCCCTTCGAACTCAAGATAAATCGCACACAACGTGGGTTAATTTTATCACGGACGGAACGACGAACGAACGGACGGATGGACGAACGAACGCTGCTCCTTCCTGTCGAACTTCGGCGGGGACAAAAAGGGAAAATAATAAGGGAATAGAAAGAATTTAGAGTGGAAGTCCGGGGCGAGAGGTCACTGAAAGAGAGAAGAGAGGATAAGCACAAATAATGACATAGGCCTAGAGGGGGGGGGGGAGGGGATGAGGAATCCAGACGAGGGAAAAAAATAAAAAGGGAATAGTAGTATAAACTAACAAACTGGAAAAAAAGCAGCAATTTTTTTGCAGGAAATAAAAAGGCAGACCTTGACTCGAACGAGCGACAGAGGGGGAAAATGTAATTGGGGAGGGGGTCATCCTGCCAAATCAAACAAATGGGTTGGCTTGGTCCATCCTCTCAGATTTTGACTAACAAATCATTTATAGCATACCTCTATGGATATAATGAACCATGCAAAAAAAAAGGTTTTCTCAACTCCAAGCGGTTTTTCGAAATAGGGTCCGTCGAAATTTGACACAGACCCACCTTTTTGCTTCCCGAGTCGCGGGTGTCCATTGGATTTGTAAGTGTTGAGGTCCATATCTCAATTTGGAAAGAGAGTTGAGTCAAAAATGTTTAACTAGGGTAACTTTCCACCCAATTAAAAAACAGAATATGGCATTAAAAAAGTATATCTCATTTAGTTAGGAAGATATCAGACTCCCAAAACATGTTTCATTTCAGAAAATTTTTATTTTTTAATTTTCAGGCCCCCTCGTATGCACAAATAGTAATCCGAAAAAGTTTCAAACTGGCTGAATATGTTCTACAGGCTCTATCTTCATTTCCCAAACAAGGGCGAATCAGTCAAACCTATAATAACGTGATGGCTGGGCCACAAATATGGGTCCACAGAAAAAAACCTTGAAATTCATGAAAATATCGGTGACCCCTTTGACCCCGTTGGGCCATCCAAAATCCTCCGTTTCTCGACGGACGGAAATTTGACTGTATTTTGTTGATCTATTCCCCTACTTGAACCTAGGACAATAAGAAGCAATGAATTGAGTAAGTAACTTGTAGACTTTATATATGAAAAAAACATCAAGTGGTACAAGTAGGGCCACGGCAGTGAAACTTCACGTGGCAGGCCAAGGCAGCGAAACAACTTCACCAAGTAGGGCCAGGGAGCGAACCTTTCACGTGGCAGGGCCACACCAGCGAAACAATTCACTAAATAGAAAAAAATAAAAAACTTAAAAAAAGCAAAAAATAAAAAAACTTGAAAAAAGAAAAAAAAAAACGCTGCCCAACCCGTCTAAGCTAAAAATCAAATTCGAGATGGCCAAATGTTGGTGATGATACCTATGTCAAGAAAAACAAAACCAAAATAAAATCAACAATTAAAAAAAAGAAAATATTGCTTTTTTCTTTTATTGTGGAAGGTTCTAGGTCGCCGATATTCCGAGAATTTTTATATGTTTGATGATTTAAAAATGCGTAAGCTCTTACATGATGAAGCAGCTTCCTTTTTGGACAGGGGCACTCCACACGCATTCCACCACTCAAAAGCTTGGAACGAAATCGACGTCACCCTTCAGACTTGATGTCTGGGTTAGGCAGTATTTGCCAGTGGTAGACTTTATATGCTTTTTCTTCACCAATCTTGACGAATTGCCTGGGATCTTGTACCCACGCCTGCAGGAAAATTTTCATACAATTTTGCTTAATTAGATACTTAATTAGCATATTAATGCCCAAAAATCTAATAAGGTTGAGAGCAACTCATCAACCCACTTCTTCCACCAAGTTACATTCAATAGTAGGCCCTACGGAACTCCAGATAAATCGCACACAACGTGGGTTAATTTTTATCACGGACGGCGGGACGAACGAACGGACGGATGCGTACGAACGAAACGTGCTCCTTTCATAGTCGAAACTCGGGCGGGGACCAAAAAGGGAAATAATAGGGAAATAGAAAGGAACTTTAGAGGGGGAAGTCCGGGGAAGAAGATGGTCACTGAAAGAGAGAGAGAGAGGGATAAGAACAAATAATAGACATAGGCTAGAGGGGGGGGGGGAGGGAATGAGGAAGCCAGAGAGGGAAAATAAAAGGGATAGAGAAAATAAAACAAACTGGAAAAAAAAGCGAGAGGAAATATAAAAGGCCAGACCGACTCGAACGAGCGACAGAGGGGGAAATGTAAGTTGTAAGGGGGTCATTCCATGCCAATCAACAAATGTGTGGGCCTGGTCAGCCTCTCGATTGCTTAAAAAATCATTTCTAGCATACCTATAGGGATATACTGAACACATGCAAAAAAAAAGTTTTCAATCAAGCGGGTTTGAGTGTTTCGAAAGATGGTCCGTCGAAATTTGACACAGACCCCCCCTTTTTGCCTTCCCGAGGCGCCGTCATTGGATTTCGTACGTTTTTGGAGGTCCATATCTCAAATTTGGCAAGAGATATTGAGCTCCAAACTTGTTAACTAGGTTAACTTTCACCCAATAAAACAGAATCGTGCCTTAAAAATAGTATATCTCATCTAGTTAGAAAGAGATCAGACTCCCAAAACATTTTTCATTTCAGAAAATTTTATTTTTTTAATTTCAGGCCCCCCTAGTATGCACAAATAGTAATCAGAAAATTTCAAACTGGCGGCTTGAATATGTTTCTTACAGGCATATATCGTCATTCTCAAACAAGGGCGAATCAGTCAAACCTATAATAACATGATGGCTGGGCCACCAAAATATGGGTCCACAGAAAAAACACTTGAATTCATGAAAAAAGTATCGGGTGACCCTTTGACCCCGTGGGCCAAATCCAAAACCCTCCGTTTCTGAGACGGGACGGAATTTGGACTGTTATTTTTTTGTATCTCTTCCCCTATTGAACCTAGCATAATAATTGAGTGAATTGAGTAAGTAACTTGTATACGTTAATATGAAAAAAATCAAGTGGTTAAAGTTCAAGTATGTTGCTACGGCAACACAGTTTATGATTGCGACGACGGATTGACAAATAGTGGGTTTCCAAAACTTCGGAACACGTGTGTCATTTTGTCCAAAATAAGGGGAGCTTGATTTCATTTCAGATACATGTTGAGCTAGATATCTACTTGTAACGAGTGCATCAAGGATGCAGTAATCCATCAATTGGATGGGTAGGGAATGTGTCGTTGTGGGGTCAAGGTAATGTAGGGTCATACAGGTCAATTGACATATAGCCCATCGGTCTTGGCCAGTGGTTATTTGAGCAAGTTTGGTGGCTAGACAACTTAACTTGGAAGAATGTTTAGATATTTTGGGGGTCAAAGGTCAAGTAGGGTCATTGGCGGTTCAAAGGGCAGATGGGCCCTAAGAGTATTTCTTTACATACCATAAGAGTTATGCGACCGGTGGTTTCTTTATTAGTATTTTACTAGGCGATCCTCGGATTTGGCTATCACCTGTGTTTTGCGATCACCGGCTTCTGAATGACCCTCGGTTTTGCGCGGTTCTTTGACTGCTGACCCCTGATGGACCTGCCATGCCTTTTAACATTTTCATCATAACAATCGACCCCCCACAAGTCTCGCATACATAAATATACAAAGGTTACCCTTGGAGCTTCCTTGAATTTGATGACCATGATGGACCTTTGATCCACTAACACAATACAGACTCGTTTTTCGTAAGGTCAAGGGGCACCCACACACCAAGCTTCAGGAGGTGCAATCCTCGGTCTCAGAGAACTTATGCAGTCAGACAGACACAGTGACAGACAGGACCACCGGTATAAATATATGGATGTGCAAAAGGTTTGAACGTTGGGGCAAGGTCTTAGGTCATTAGAGGTCAAACTGTACTAACTATATGAGTCCTACAAGTCCTTTGAGCATGTTTGGTGGTAACTGTAATGTATTTGCAGAAATTGTATCTACTAGTGTGGAGCCCGCGCAGCGCGTGGGGTCTTCGTAGTGGGCATACCGTTAGATGTGTTACTGGAATGTTTTCAGAACAGAACCAAGGTACTGTTTTCGACCTAAATAGCACCCTGGGTTGCTTCAATCCCATACGTCAAAGCAATGGTATGAAAACCACAGCCAAGTACCCAATAATGACACTAAATGACTTATGACCCCCAAAATGGACCCTCGAAAATTGTGACCACAAAAGTGTACGGGCAAAACTTAACACCAAATCAAAAACTCATATCCATACGTCCCAAGCACGCCAAGTTACCCGATAACGCCCCTGGATGACCTTTGACCCCAAAATGACCCCTCGAAACATGACCACAAAACTTGTATGGCGAAACTCTACCCCATACCAAAATCATATCAGTCAAAAGAACAGCTAAAGTTACCCAAAAAAACGAACCCTGGATGACCTTTGCAGAGCTGCCAACATGGAGATTTGGAATCAGGTGAGATTTGAAATCTTGTAATCAGGGAGATTTGGTTAGAATCAGGGAGATTTTAAAAAAAATAGCGAGAGTTCAGTGTAATACTCCTCAAGAGGGATACATCCAATGGATATTGTCTTTAAGATCAATGAAAGCTTCCAATTTAAGGAACGGCCGTAGGAAATTAGTCCATTTGGATTTGAAAAGACTGAATGAAAAAGGTGATTTGAAGTAAAAGTCAACTAAAGGTTCGTAACTTGAAAACGAAGCCATCCTACATAGTTATGAACTGCATCATGAGATCGAGCTCCTTAAAATAAAGCTGTCCCAAAAAAAGTGACAGGGCTCCGCCTTATGACAGCCCCCATTAAGGAAAATGTCAGTAGGAACAAAGTCCACGGCCAAGCACTAAAATAATTATAACCTAAACTTTTGCACTAATAGCATTGATGGAGCAATCTTCAAAAGGCAAAACAAGCAATCAACAACAGGTTCATTATCTTGGAGGCTATCCCTGTGCACCACTGGAGTTTAATTTGTTAACACTTAAGACACAGCATATAGCTATAGCAGTTAAAAGGTTAAAATAAAAAATATTGCTGTGTGGTCCATCCGAAGTCGGGAGGAAAAACTATGTCAGAAACCAAGGACTATATTATCTTTGCCTTAGAATGTGTTGTTACTTATTTTCTTTAATTGTTATAGTTTTATGTGATCTCAACACCACCATCTGTTCATGGACCCCTGAATGGACCTTTGGACCCCCAAAATGACCCCCGAAAATGGACCTAAAACTTGTACAGGCGAAACTTACCCACCAAACCACCAAAAACCATATCCATCCGTCCAAGCATGGCCAAGTTACCCGACAACGTCCCCTGGATGACCTTGGACCCCCAAAAAATGACCCCTCAAATCGTGACCACCAAACCTCGTAGTCGGAGATCACCAAACCACACCAAAATTATATCCGGATGTAAATTTTCTTTTACGGTTTGAAACACATAGCCGGACAAACCCACAAGCCGACAAAGTTGATTCTTTTTAGTAATTATGATTTTGACAAATGGGGTCAAGGTCACATAGGGCCAAAGGTCAAAGGGCACATGGTCTCATAGGTAATCTGCGCAATGATCGTTAAGAGTCTGGACCAGTGGGTTCCTTTAGTTTGTCTAGCATTATAGTTTCAGACGTGTTTTAATATGTAGTTGACCAAAATGGGCGTCAAAGGCCAATAGTTTTTTTTTTTTGGGTTCATTAGAGGCCACTCTATATTACTCATTGGACTTGGGTCGTGGTTCTTTTGAATACGTGTGAAGGTAATCGGCAAACTGTACATACTAAACAGTTTACATCAACTCCAGGTTACCAAGGCATGCCTTACAATGTCTGTAATGCAAGCAAGCCAGGATACAATCGTATATGCATCTTCTTTTAAGCATACATTGACGCGTTGGTTGAAACACGTAATAAGGTATCAGCGGGGTCATGGGACCGTACAATGGTAGCAGAGCAAATGTGTCGGGTTTTACGGGTTTTTTTTAAAATTCTCTATTAAATTTCGTATGTTTCAGGCCACTTTGACTTGAGGGAATATCCTCTATCAAAAATAGAGGATTATATTAACAAAATTTCGCTGAATCGTGTTGAACAATTTTGGATATTCCTCGTCAAAATGTAATTAATTTCTGGCAAGATGTGTTCCAAGATTTCAACTTAGTATTGATATGCTTACCGCTACTTATTTCATCATTTTCCGCTTTTCAACAAAGCCGGATATTAAAAGGTAAAAAGTCGAATGTAAGGCCAATCATGTAGTGAAGCACCGTCGACACAAAGTAACATCTAAAACCCGTCAAAAGTAAGGCAAGCGTGTTGTCGTCCAAACTAGCAATAGAATATAGTTATCCCAGTTGTAAGGGTTATTAAAAATCGAGTATGCCCACGCTGTCGCCAAGTGAATACCCCCTTTTGTTTATCATATTTATAGGATAATATTTATATCTAGAAACCTAATATATTAAAGTGCCTTCAACATTTCAAGGACCACTTATAAATACAGACTGGTTTTTCAACAGTTTCACTTTTGTTTATCATATTTATAGGAGCGAATAATTAGATCTAGAAAAACCTAATAAATTAAAGTGCCTTCAACTTTCAAGTACCACTTATAAATTCCAGCAGACAGGTTTTCAACAGTTTCAAGGTGCATTAAAACGGTCAAACGGCGTGTTAAATCGTTAGAGGAGGAAAACAGCCCGCTGGGCCATATGGTATACATGTCGCAGCAATGTCCATTGTATCGAAAAACAGCCAACAAGAACTTTTATAATGAACACCAGTAAGGTTCTCAGCGTACACCAAAATTGTTTTCTCAAAGACCTCCAAAAATATAACCAATATAACATACAACTAGAAAAATTCTAAACTTGCCGTCGAAACCAACAACCCAACTTTTCACCCATCCTATCCATCAACACTAGGCATAGTCAGTATAAATGCCCATAATGGAAACCAAGGCTTGCCTTTGCAAAGGACGAGACCCCGATACAATTGCTAAGGTACGGACTTAATCTTTTTGAAGTTTTGCTTTACTAAAGTATGCAATATACTTTTGCTGAAACTTAATTGAGACTTGGTTGCAAAAATACCCCGAGTTATAACTAACTTGAAAGTTCTGTAATCTCAGTAAAACAACTTCTTTGGTCATCTCTATAATAGGCGGGCTGACCTTCATCCAGGGAAATTTGTTTACACTAAATCATCAAGTCAAATGAACTCGCACTTGGGTTTGACCTCAGTCCCTGGTAAGACCTTGGTAGATATGGTAAGTTGGTACACGATAACCATTTCATTTTGCCCGAAGAACCCACTAGAACAGGTTTGGTTAATAGGGTTGACACAACATAAAACCAATGCATTCGGTAAGAAAGACGACAAACATGGCATCAGATGATGTCAAAAAACTTGACCAAAAAGATACAAAAGTCACCCAAAATGCCCTCGTCAATTAAAATTCCAAAAAAAAGTAAAATCTACGGCGAACGCACCACTACCTCCAGAACAATATTGCAGAATTTTGGGGGAAACGGACATTAAAACGGCTCACGACTAGAGTTCGCAAATAAGAGCCGACATTAAAACAGCCGCTCTCGATGGACATAATCCATCAATCAATGAATTGATGGATAAAAAGTGAAGAGGAAAATTTGAGGAAAATCCTATATTAACTTGAAATCTCGTCAAAAGCGATTAGATACAATTGCGACGGACGGAAGGCGACAGACGAGAACAAATTTTTAATGCTGTCATTGGGAAATTCTGATGGGTTAATCATCAGTATTTTGTTAACAAGTGATTATGCATGAAAGGAATAATTAAAATAAAAAAAATTAACATAGCACACTTTTATCTTATTTTTTAAAAACATCCGTTTTTTGCACTATTTGCAATAGACGGAACTGCGACGGACAGAATTTAAAAAAAAAAAATTTATGTTGCACAATTTATATTTTTCCATCATAATCACATTTTATTACATCATTTATAATAAGGTTAAAAATAAAAAGTTTTTTTTTTAATGGTGCTTGTTCTGATCGTTTTTGTGACACATTTGACCTTAAAAATCCGTGTTCCGTCGCATTTGGTCCGTCCGTCGCAAAATGGCCCATGTATAGTACCTTTCTGTATATAATTGCATTTTCCAATTTGATTGGATAGGGTTTATGCACCCCTTAAAAACTGATAGTTTTAGAAAATTAAAATGTAATGTGATAATTTACTTTTTGAAAAATAATTGATTCTCCGTGAAACGCCGACGACGGAATTGGCACGTGTTTTTGAAGTTTTTTCTTAATCTAGAAACACATTTTAGAATTTTGTTAAAAGTTTCTGGATGATCTTACAATCTTAGCCAAAAGTGTTGGAAACTTTAGAATTATAGGCCTACTTCAATTCCCCTCCCCCCACTGGACAATGGTTGAATCCTGAATTGTGTTCTGCCACCGACACAGAACAAACAGTGATTGGGGGGATAGGGAGGGGGTGTGGTATGGATAAGAGAAGCTACCAAGCCTCCAACCCAAGTTGACCCTGATTCATTTATTTTAATTCCTTCTTTAAAGGAAATACGGCAAATTAATCGGGGGGCAAAAACAGAAGAGCATCGTGTTCCAACACATTTGGCTAAGATTGTAGCTGCAAAGTGAAACACAAATCATTCTAATTTACATTTGCCCTCACTTAAACTTCGAAATTCGCAGGCTATTACCACGACATTTCAGTTGCATATAAATAAAACATATTGGCTGATCGTCATGCTTGGGAAAATGAATGGAATGAATCAGCGGTCAGCGTAGGGAGACGTGTCAATAAAAATGTACTCGTAGCTTATTTGAGCTCAAAAGTCGTCCATAGAGACAGGAAAAGGCTCTAAATTTAGTGGATGTTTAACTAAATGAAAAAATAATAGCTCAACGATTAATCAAAAACTTCCATGAGGTTACAGGAGACAATATATTTACACGTGATTACTCAATGTAAACAAAAAACTCCAAAATATTCATGGACGCACCTTCTGCATTGGTATAAGGAATATAGGCATGAATTAAACCACACAAAAGGTAGTGGATTCATGTGGAGAGATGATGATGATTGATGATGCTGTATGATGATGATGATGCTGATGCTGATGTGCTGATGATGATGATATGATGATGACGACGACGTCGACGACGACGACGACGATAACAGTGTGCTTTCCGCGCTACAAAGGGCCTTACCTACTTTGTGTTGAACAACTTAATCAGTGATTTTCATAAGTGTAAATATTTCCAATAAATAAAATTAGAAGACACGTTAACTAGAACAAAAATTTAAAAATGTTAACATGGTTAAATACGTTCATATTGGGGTACGCGTTTTATATGTACATAGGGGTGGGCTTACAGTCCAATGAAACTAGCGAATTCCAAATGGCAGGACTTGCTCTCGAACCGCGAAACTCCCGCCTATAAGGCGAGATCTGTACTCTAAGCCACTTGACTCTGTACATTACCGATGTGATGAGGACGATTGATGGATGACGATATGATGATTGATGATGATGATGAGGATTGTGATGATGATGATGTGATGACTGATTATGACGATGATGATGATGAAGGGCATCTTTAAAACACGCCAAGATAAATTGGGTATAGCTCTACAAGTTTTACTGAAAACAGTTGTAAACAACCATTGTTTACGTGATGTGATCCTTTATAAACCGATTCGATAATTTCACTTGTCCACAACATCGATAATCCACGTAAAATTATATTCAAGAATAAATTGATCTCTGAAAAATTGTTCTTTTAATTAAAATTCAAAACGCTCACACGGCTAACCATATGAAAAAGATCATGACTCCTGTGTTCTATTGTAAGATGGTTTATCTTGGCTTCGTCATTGATTTACGGGTGTAGGATTTGGTTTAACGTTCGTCGATTCATTGATTAACATATTTTAGGTTTGGAACGAATGATCAGATGTAAGGAGCGATTTGCTAGAGGCAAAGATTTCGCCTTGCAAGCGGAGGTTTCGCGGGTTCGAAATAAAGTCCTGTCCTTTCGAATTGTTATTTTTTCATTTTAAAATTAACCTATGTATCAAATTAAAGCGCGTAACACTATGTGGAAAAGTATTTAAAACATGTTAAAATCTTCTTTTTCCTATTTAACGTGTCTTCTTCGGAAAAATTTATTTTGTGTGAATATTTAGACTTATTGAAATAAATATTAAGTTATCAAAACACACAACTCCAATACACTTACGACCGCGGAAACGCACACCGGCATATTTGCACACAATTGCTGTTTTTTAAAACCCATGAATGATGTACTTAAAATGCAATGAAAGTATGGCCTATACTGATTGAAAGTGACCATCCCTAAGTAAGGCAGTGGGAAGTGTTTAATTTGATACTCAGATTGACAACATCTTATTTGTAATTTATAATGTGTACAAGTTTCGTTTCACTATCATTTATCTAATTGAAATGGAAGGCAATTAGTTAAAGCATTGTGAAATCTCTTTCTACTAATATGAATACAATCTTAGCCAAAAGTGTTGGAACACTTTATAGGCCTACTCAAAAAATTCCCCTCTCCCTCCCCCCCGGAGGACAATGTTGAATCCTGAAATTTTGTTCCTTGCCCCCTACAAGAACCCAACATTGAATGGGTTGGGATAGGGAGGGGTGTTGCATGGATAGAGATGCTCCAAGCCTCCCAAACAAGTTGAATGATTTCCTATCTATCTCTTTAAGAGAAATACGGCAATAATCGGGGCAAAAGACAGTCGTGTTCCAACACATTTGGCTAAGATTGTATCAGCAACCATCTAACATACAAAAGTAAATTTCAAATAATCCTTCATCATAAAATGCTACCTATTTGTAACAATTTTCCGTCCGTTCACTAAGAAAACGCCATTTTGATCTTTTTCTGCCATTTTGGAATATTTGAGACAAGGCACATGAAAAAAATTGTTGAATTTATTTTTAGCCTAAAGGGTAGCTCTTGAACCATGATGGAATTTTATTCCTGTTAGCAAGTTTAATTTAAGGTACTGGTTGGACCCGGTTTTGGATTTGGCCCCGTGGGCAAGTCTGACAGAAACATGAAGTCAACCATCGTGATACTAAGCCCAGTTCTACATGCGAGGTCAAAGATCAGCTTTGTAACTCACTTACTCATGGTTAAATGGATTGCAAAGTAAGGGTATTTTGTTAAATTTCACCCCATTTTGAAATGCATATAGGCTTCACATATGTTTTCCTGATTTTCACAGTAAATGACAATTGTGAACAAGAAGCACTGCAACCATGAAACTTAAGGGTCTTAGTTAACTTTTTATGCAGATCTAAAAAATGTGATCAGTTTTGACAATCAGGTTTACTGGTTACTGTTACAGTAGCTCTAAAGTGGTCCCATAGGCCACTGTGTTGTAAATTTGTCCATGTATGGACAACAAATACAAAATCATTGAATTCTTCGGCTATGACCTAATTTTGCACGTAAGATTGGTACACATGGATTACTAATACTAAGTCTAACAGTTGAGATGATATTAACCAATCTCAACTTTTTTTAGGTAAGTGGGGACGAGGGTGTGGTTAACAAATGCCCCTTTAATACATGTGCACACACAGTAAACCCCTACCACTGAAACTTGCTTAAAGGCACTATCAGTGATTTGTAAAATCAGAAAATCAAAAAAAAAAATTTCAAAAAATCAGATTTTGGGAATGTATGTAACAAGTATCTTAAAAGACCCTACAAGGCTAAGTTGAAAGCAACCAAATAAGGACATTTAGTCATTACTGTCTGATGCGACACTTACTATAACGCGTAATTGAATGGAGATCACTCCTTTTGATAACTGACGTTTTCTGCCTTGTAATAGTGGTGAGCCAGGAAGTTGGTGGGACCACTTGGGGGGGGGGCAAGAGGCATTTATACCAGGGCTACATTCATACTATGCATACACGAAAAATGTATGATGGCATCCTGTAGGGGTAAGCTAGCGAGCTAGGGGCTCGCAAAAGATATACAGGGCAAAATGAAAGTGTACCAATGTTGTTGAACCCTTGCATACCAAAATGTGCGTATGATCACAAGAATAAAATGGATAAAAAAAATGTATAGTTTGTGTATATTTGACTTACCCTTATGGAGTTATAGCTGAAAACCGGATTGTAGGTCAAGGTTAAATGCGCTGTCTACAGGGGTCAAAATACTAAAAACGCTAACATTTCAGTGGAAATGGTCTCATATTGTGTGAATGTTATTACAATTAAAATAAGGAATAGTTTGGACCATCTGCAATGTGAAATTAACAAGTTACGCACCTCAGTAGTATTACCCCTATACCTTATAGGTGCTGGTTATTTGGTGGTAACTTGGTAACTATACATTGAATGTCCAAACTATACGTTATTTTACATTTGATTGATTACAATTAATATGAGACCATTTCCACGGAAATTGAAGCAGATTTTTAGTATTTGACCCCTTGTGAAGCTAAATTAAACCTTTGACCTACAATAACGGTTTTCAGCTTATAAAAATACACAAGGGTAAGTCAGAGATAGCACCCAAACTATACATTTGAATCCTTGCGCATATACAAAAATTTTGGTATGGCAATTCAACAACATTGGACCACTTTCAATTTCGACCCCGTATAATCATTTTCGAGCCCCTAGCCGCTTAAGGGGGGCTACCCCTACAGAATAGCCATCATACATTTTCGTGTATGTCATCGTATGAGTAGCCCTGGTATAAATGCCTCTTTGCCCCCCAGGGTGGTACCAACCAACATGCCTGGTTCACCCATATACAAGGAAGAAAACAGTAGTGATAAAGGTAGGAATCTCCATTCAATTACGTTGTAGAAAGGGTCCATACGGACAGTCGTAGAATGCACTAAATGTTAGGATTTTGTCCTATTGGTTCTTTCAATCTTAGCACTTGTAGGGTAGATTAAGATACTTGGTACATAAATTCAAAAATCTGATTTTTGATATTTTTTGATTTTCTGATTTTTACAAATCACTGATAGTGCATTTAAGCAAGGGTTCAGTGTAGGGGTTAATGTGTGTGCACAGTATATTAAAGGGGCATTTTGTGCACACCACAACCTCTCCCCCGACTTACCTAAAAAAAAGTGAGATTTTAATATTCATATAAACTGGTAGACTTCGTATTAGAATCCATGTGTACTAATCTTACGTGAAAATTAGGGCATTATATATGTAGAAAAATTATGATTTTGTATTTTTTGTCCATACATGGACAATTACAAACACAGTGCATATCGGGACCAACTTTAGAGCTTACTGCTATCATAAACCATTAAACATGACCTGCATGTCAAACCTGATCACATTTTGTAGATTCTGCATAAAAAGTTAACTAAAACCCATAAGTTTCATGGTTGCAATGCTTCTTGTTCACGAATTTCAGTACTGTGAAAATCAGGAAAGGGAAAACGGTATGTGAAGACTATAGGACATGTAAAAATGGGTGAAATTAACAAAATACCCAACTTTTGCAATCCATCCCAATTTAACAATGAAGTAGCTGGAGTTACAAAGCTGATATTTGACAAAGATGTAGATCTGGTCTTATATACAATGATGGTTTGACTTTCATGTTTTGTCAGGAATAAGGATACTCCGATGGTTGGATCAATCCACTATAAGTTAGTTTTCAGTTACAAAAATAAACTTATAAGAATTCTACAGACATTGTTATTCAATTATAAGTATTTTGCAAATTTCAAGGTTTTGAATCTTTGGTATGAATCAATGTAGTGTCTTTTTTATAAATGCGATTGTAATTATGTTGTGATTAGAGGTCTGAGGGGTGTTAATAATGGTTTAAAGTGCAAATTAGGTAGAAAACGGATCGATTCGAGGCATCCATGTATTGTGTTATTACTGAGTTCCTTTGTGATAAGACGACACAATAGATTCTGATCTCTCAAGTGAAAAAAAAAAACCAAATGGTGATTTTGATTGTTTATTCAATATAAAACATAGACTGAACTTATTGCTCAAATTCGTAAATTAGAAAATTCACAACTTTTTTACAAATAAATGAATCTCAGCTTAATCTTTTCAAATGGGGATTTTTTATGAATAGCTTTACTCAGTTGCAAAATGGAGCTGTTCATTTTTTAAGGACAAGGAAATATCAAATCTCTCAAACTTTTAATATGTGTGTAATGTTATGGGAGTTTGGCCATTAGCTTTCAAAATCAATTAAGAGATACAGCATTGTTTGATCCCAAGCTTCAACATTTTATTTACAATTCCATATGCCATATTAATTTTAATCTCTGATTGTATGCATCTGAGTGCGATGTGCACAGATTATACTGTTTCATTAGAAAAGTAAAATCTTTTTCAATAGACCGTTTCAATATGACGTTCAGCCACCAGGACATGTTGGTGGACTCCAAGATGCATACATTCCAGGATTACAAAACCTTAGCGTCAATCGTTCCATGTTAGCGATCTTGCACGAGATCATTGAAGGGTCAGGTGAATGTATTGTAGTACTGGATGGAATGAGTCTATCTTGCCACCAACATGGCAGGCTATTGAATCGTCTATACAAGCACTTGGGTTCCTAAATTAACAAGATGCATGTTAAATCGAAATCACAGTATAGGCCTACAGGCTGTTAAGATTGGGAATGGTAAGTGTCAGTGCTAGGAGCTACCCTGTGGGTAAATGTATAACATTAAAAAAATGAAAAGTTTAAAAGTGCAGATGACCCAATTATGTAATTTGAGACCAAATTAAGGCCACGTTTATCAATGACTCTTAAAGCAGATGTTAAAACTGAGCACATTTTAGATTCTGCCATAAAAGTTAACCAGCAAGTTGAATGGTTTTTGCAGTGCTCTAATTCCTATTTGAATGTTACTCGGAAAATCAGGAAAATGTATACGAACCATAGGCAGGTCAAAATGGGTGAAATTTGAACAAAATACCCTAACTGTGAAATCAATTCAACCCGTGAAGCAGTAGTGGTACAAAGCTGAGATTTGACACATATGTAGCTCTGGTGTTTATACACTGATGGTTTAAAGGGGATGGCCGATTTAAGTATTCTAAAGTTTCATTCTGATCAGATGGGCTTTCACCTCAAAACCTTATCTGTAAAGTTTCGCGCCGGATTATTTACAACCCGTTTTGATGTGAGAGCAAAAATGATTTTGTAATCACAATAGAGTAGTGTAAAATTAATATGTCGACCAAAAAATGCGCATATTTACGCTTATAACATCCAAACCAAACAATCGTTAGCCCTAAGGATTTCCCCCCCCCAAACAGTGGTTAAATGCGGAAAAATGAGTAGCTTCTCTGGATACCAAAATGTTGAACACTTCCGGTTTAAAATCTGGGGGGTCCCTGGGGACGAGGCTATTAGCGATTCGGGCCACATGGACCTTTAAGACTACCGTTTTATGTTTGCCCAGGCATTTGCCCACGGCGGTCAAGGTCAACCAATATTTTGATGATTTTAACAGGTGTTTTCTGTGGACCATATTGGGGGCCCAGCCATCATGTTATATAGGTTTGACTGATTCACCCTTGGTTGAGAAGAAGATATATGCCTGTAGAATCTATTCAAGCCAGTTCTGAAAACCTCTCTGATTATATTTGGGTACGAGGGGGACCCTGAAAAATTAAAAAAAAATTAAAAATTTTCTGAAATGAATTATACCTATTTGGGGAGTATGATATCTTCCATAACTAGATGAGAGACAAGATTTTAAAGGACAGATTCTGTTTTATTGGGTGAAAGTTACCTAGGTAACAATTTTGAGCTCAATATGTCTTTCCAAATTTGAGATATGGGCCTCCAAAACCGCACACAAATTTCCAACGGGCGATCGGTCAAAGATTAGTAATGGAGCCCTCCACCAATTTTGAAAATCACACTATCTAAGAGTAATATTTGGTGAGAATTCAAATCTGGCATCATTGAAGTTCATAGCGTGTTTACTTTTAGAGTTAAGGAGGTCCTAAATATGCGACTTTGTTCAGTCTGGGGCAAGTCTGGGGGTCATAATTCCAAAAGTAAGAACATTTACTGTACATCTTTGGTCAATCAGAGTTACATAGTAGAACCTACGACCAATACAAGTGTGAGAAGCATTAGAAAAGTAATAAGTGAGGTACAGATCTGAAAATGGTTATTGTACATTTTTGACAATTTTGGACCCACCTGAAACCAATTGTTGACATTCGCCACCAACCCTTACTTTCAGATATGTTGAAGATATATCATTTTAAACCAACTTCTTGAAAAGAACTAGCTTGGTGTTTATTTTTCACAACAAAACACACTCAAAAGTTACCACACAAGGTATATGTGACCCAGGTTCATTGTACATTCAGTGTATATCACCATATACAATCTATGGGGATATCAGCAAAAGTGTCTTGTGCTGAAAAACAATGAAGACATCAAGAACACCAAGCTGGTTCTTTCAAGCAATAGTTCTTTGCTGATGTATCTTAAATATCTGAAGTAGAGGGTGATGTCGAATGTCAACATTGATTTTCAGGGGGGCAATATATGTCAAATGCAAAATTGGGATTTTTCAATAGCTGTAACTCACTTATGACTTACCTAATGTGCTTACTATTGTACTGATAGAATGTCCTGCAGTGTGACTCAAGATTTAACAAGAAAAAAAGGACATCAAAAATATTGTTACTATATAGAGTTTGACCCCCAACTTGGGCCCAGATGAAAGATATTGGATTTCTACACCGAAATAATCTTTAAGAGCAAAGGATGATAGCACATTTTGATGCCAGAGATTTGAATTCTACACCAAAACCTCCCAGATAGTGATTCAAAGTTGGGGAGGTTTCAATAAAACTTATGGCCCCTCTCAAAATGTCTTGCATCGCACAGCATTTTGATTGTTGACCCCCCTAAAATTTCTGAATTGCTCCTGCGGGGAAAACGAATGGTGGCATGAAGTCAAAATTTTCAGGATTTTATTTCTCATCAATATCTAGCATCACACCAAAACGAAAAAAATCCATGACATGCTGCGGTGCACATCTCGAGTGTTGACCTGGAATAGCCCGCAAAGAAGTATCATTATTTCACTAGTTACACATATTTGAAGTCACAAATATTTATGAATGGTGACTTGCCATTTGGTCGAATCACCATTGGTCTATGGCCATTTTGGCTAACTCTCAAGTGGTGTAATCCATTATTAATAACCATTTAGGCTAATAACCATTTAGTCTAAGAGCCATGTAGTCTAATATTATTCTGGTCTAAATCTCATTCGTCTAATATCCATATGGTATAACGATTTCGTCTAATGCCAATTGGTCTAATACCCAGCTGGTCTAATATTCATTTTGTCTAATAACCATTTGGTCTAATACCCAAATGGTCTAATATCAATTTGGTCTAATATGCATCTGGTCTAACATCCATTATGGTCTAATACCATTTGGTCTAATACTAATTTGGTCTAAACCCATTGGTCTAATATCCGTGTGGTCTAATATCCATTGGTCTAATGCCAATCTGGTCCAAATGGGTATTACACAAAATAGCTATTGAACAGGTGGAACATTAGTCCAAATGGATATTAGACCAAATGGATATGAGAACAAAAATGGATAGTAGGACCAAATGATATTAGACAGATGAATATTAGACCAAATGATATAAGACCAATTGGGGATTCGACCAAATGGATATTAGACAAAATGAATAAATAGACAAGATGGATATTAGACAATTAGACCAAATGGGATTTAGACCAAATGTGTTTGTGGTGTCTTAGACCAAATGGTAGTAGACGACTGGGCATTAGACTAGATGGGCATTAGACCACCATGGCTATTAGCATTTTGGTGTTAGATAAATTGGATGTTAGACTATGGTTATTAGACAAATTGGTATTAGACAATATGGGTTAAGACCAATTGAGTTAGACCAAAATGAGGCATATTAGAACCAAATGGGATTAGACAAATGGACAATAAACTTATGAAATTATAAACAATGAATAACTATAACATGACTGTCACAATTTTTATAGTGTTAATAGCCTCATTTTTCTGAATTAAAACTTTTAAAAAATATTTCTC
>JAMKCH010015496.1:0-24283 GCA_023653785.1 Ophioderma brevispina
CTCAAAAATCATTACTGAAGATAATATCCACAAAACAGTCCCTCAAGTTGAATATGGGTTCCCTATATCGCAGTGGACAACAACGCCATAACACAAGACACCAGATCACACCCTTGGCCCGGCTGGCCGTACGTGTAGCATGAAAGACAAGCTAGACACAACAGTGTACGCGCGTCCACAGTAAATCGCTATACCATAGTGTTGTACAGGGAATTTTACAAATGGCGCAATCGGTAAAAAATCTCCTTTCTCTCTTCAAATTCGATTTTATAAAGTGAAAGCTGAAAATCAAACACACCCAACTAATCCCCCATCACTGCCGATATGGTATACCATTAATGATTTTTAAGAGATTTGACGAAATAATGAAATGCCAAGTGTGTTTGTCTGAAGTGTAATGTCACTGACAGTACAGCATGCACACTGCGATTTACTTCTAGATTTTTTACCCTATTATCTTCGCCTTTCCGTAAGACCTATTTAACATGACAGCACCCTAACGTCATCGGGCTATTAGAATGACAAAATTTATTATGAAAGCTAGCCTGACATAATTCATGAACTTGAATAACGAAAATACTGATTCAATTTCAAATGTTGGACGAGTAAAAATTTGAATTTCCACACACAATTTTTCCCAATATTTCGTCAGAAATCTAACCAATGTCCCCAATCCTATTATTTCATGCTCTCAGCCTATTTACATAAAATGCATTTAACTATTAAACACCCGATCCAAGTTTAACAAGAATCTTGAAACGACCGCAAAATCGCAATGCGTGTACTCACCTGTGAGTGCATACAGGAATACGACCTGTCTCGCCAGTTGCAATTCCGCGTGGGTGATTGATCACTCTGTGCGCCGACGCACTGATTGGGCAAGTACATGACATGACTTGCAATAAGTAGTATCTGACGTATGAATTAATTTTGTAACAGAGACTATGGATAAACATTGGTACATTATTTTACAAAATAAAACACTAAGAAAATAAGGCTAACTTCCAATCCGTTTCAGTTATAATTGATTACCCACCTTTTTAGCTTCTTTCTTCACAATATTTACAATTTACTCTATAAAATATTATTACCAATACTGGGGAGTGGTTTCTTCGAAAATGGAATTATATTAACCATAACAATGAATTAAAACCATCTAGTCTGACCATGCGCTATTTAAATTCGCGCTATAGTCAGGACCTAATAAGGCGATCGATTGCGCGTCTGACGTAATTACCGGTCAAAACAAGTTCGGCCGTGAGAATAATCTGTTGAACATTTTAAAACTTATGAACCGATAGTTTACTTACATGACTATTGTGTCCGTGAAATCCGACTCAAATAGACATGTTTTGACAGTTAAATCATTTTTGTTCGAACAGGCCCGCCCATCCTATCATCAAACAACCCAGTCCGCGCCGTACTGATTGACAATCCTGACATACGCGCAATTGGTTGCCTAATTCTGGCCGGACTATTAGTCCATAGCTGCCATCTCAGGTTGTACCGTTTCGTTGCACCCATTAGGATTAATTTTCCCATAATCACCTTGAAGGGGATGTCCCCCTGATAAGGATTGGTATTTTCCGCGCCGAAAAGCGTCACGTTAGCCGGTCCTGCCCATTTCAAAATGGGACGCCATTGTTTTATTTAAAACCGCCATTCATTATTTCATTATAGATAGAAATTTTTCCACGACTACACTAAACCAAGTTTTTTAACTGCCTGAAGGGGCTTAAACATCTAGGCGTCCAAGATGGCCATATTTTGCTAAATGATAAAATGGCCAATTGTTGAAATAAGACCTGGTATATTTGGGAGATCCAAAAAAATTTTATGGCCATTTACATTTTCCGTACAGGCTAGTTTTTAAAGATGGCGTGATTATATTCGCTCTAGGGTTACGTAAATCAGGGAGAAAAAAGCAGCCCTACCATCTTTTCAACGTCATTAAACAACACTTTTATAATATGACCCAAATCAGTTCCCAGAGGTTAAAATATTAAGTGGGGTATTGACTTGTCCTAGAGGGTGCCGTCACTATAGCTGGTTACTACCTTGGGCCATATCACGTAGTTTAAACTGACTCTATAATAGTTCAAAGAGGCACCAGCTCAGATCAACCTGAATACAAAAAATAAATAATATAATTGGTGTGACTGTATTTAAGGACTACCATGACGTCATGGTGGTTGCCATTAAAATAAACAAAATAAGGTGAAAAATTGTCCTATATGGTTTTTTAAAAACAAAAGGAAAATTAATATCTTGACCGAAGTTTTCTTTTAAGCACATCAAGTGCTATCTTTGCTCCTGACTTGTACCACAGGCTCCTTCGCCCTCTCTCTACTGCCTAGATCAGTTTCATTCCCAGCTCAACTAGTGTTGACTGGTCTGCAATTATCCAAGTACGAGAGAAAATTCGGGAAGATTTTGTTAAGAGTTTTTCGTTCTGGTTCTTATTATGTCCAAAAAGATGTGTCAATGGTTATTTTCTTCTTGATTTATGTCCCCCCCCGAGCAGGTATAAAAAACCGCCGCCATCATGAAGTATGATCTGTCCGCAAAACACAATGCCCAATTAATTCTCTTTTTGGGGCTCTCAAAATATTACTACTCTTACTTACTCGCATTCGTACTGACCCCACCGCCCATCGTATTTGGCAATTTTAACAGTAACATTTAACATGCATGGGCCTCCTACTGGTCTGCCATCTTGACACTAAAATGTTTAAAAACGCCCACTTCAGGAAGGTAGAACTTTATTTCCTTATAAAATTCCGATCTATAATGAAAAACAATAGCAGTTTTTTCACAAAACAATGGTGGCCATTTTTGAAATAGGCAACTTTTCGGGGCGGAAAATATATCTAATCCTAGTCAGGTGGGACACCCCCTTCAAGTGATATATTGGAAAATTAATCACCAGTGGGGGTGGTGAACATAAACTCGAATTTTAAGGACCCCCGTCAGAAACTACCTGGCTTTATGGACTATTAGTAAACGTGTTAATGCGATACGGCCGGCACATTAAATTTTGCGTCATATCATGTCCCTAGGAAATACACTTAAAAAGCGTTACGTGTGAAGGTGTATGACGCTACTGTGCCGTCCGTATCGCAGAACACAAATACTATCCCATATACACTATAGCGCGATTAGCCCAAGCGCATGGTCATACAAATGTTTTGACTCATTTTTATGGTTAATATAAATTTAGTTTTTTTCCATTTCCATGAAACGCACTCTCTATGTGTTTCAATAATTTATTTTATAGCGTAATTGTATAGATGAGGTGACATGTGAACGTTCAAATGAAACTAAATCTCAAATATCTCCGGAAAACGGTGGGGTTCTATGGAAGTTTTTGGCAATCAGAGGTCCGTTACTATGGTAGGTTTTAAATATGTATCGTATTGGGTCTGAACCTATATAACCAAGCGAGAAAATTGAACGTTTTGTCGGTTCCTCTACTTCGGTACTCGCAAACACGGAAAAGTTACACGCAATCGCTAACGGGGCGAACCATTTTCCCACAATGGCCTTTCTGCGTTTATCCAGTGTTGAAATGTTCAAACACTGGTTTCAATTTTTTTCAATTTTAGAAACAGGAATTACGTACTTACTCGTACCCGCCGGTAGCCCTGCATATGCGTGAGCACCGTTCCGGGGCTTGTGCTTTAAATCCTCGCTCCATCAGCTTGATAGGGCTATTGAATGCTGTAACTCTATGGTCATATTCTTCGCCACCTCTAACATGTCAGTAGACCATGCTAACTTGTTTTTTGTAAACATTGCTTCAACCTCATCTATAGTTTCTTCTTATCCACCACTGACGAGTGCCAAATTGTGCAATCACTCCACGTTTGGTGTATGTAGTAGTTCCCCGGTAAAAAACAAGGCCTATTTGTGACAATTGGGTGTCCTGGCGAACATTTTCCGTGAGTGGTAGCATATTATATCAAATGAAGCGCAAGCAAAGTCGTGACTCTTAATAGTAGGAAAAGTTATTTTCGATTCAATGATTAAATAGGCCCCGGAAAGATTACCCTGGTCGGAAACGGTTAAGAGGCTTCCGTGACAGCCAATATCGGTGGCGCTGTTCACGTGCAAGTTCCATGTCTTATCATGTGATCTGGCAATTGAAATATTCAAAATGGTTTTAACGTTCTTGTGGACAGAGTTTCTTTAATCACATTTGTACGTGCTTTACGGCGGGAATTTTTGGTACTGTGAATCCTTAACTAGGCGAGGGAGTCAATTGTTTTTTGAATTTCGTATTATTAGATTGAGGTTGACAGTGTCTTGACAATTTTGCCACAGTAATTCTATAGATGTTTTCAGGCTTTAGAAGATTAATCTTTGGCAGATTTTCCGGGGGGAAGACGCCCGATGTTCGATACTAGAGTTGGGAATTTTGGAGGTTGCCAGGTTCTGTCGCGCTCTATGGAAAAAATCCCCCCTAAAAAAAAAAATCCGGCATTAATTCCGATTATTCCTCCAAACCGCTTTGTGAATTCATATATTTTTTTACCATACATGCAGCAGAGACATCATTTAAAGCAATTTTGTTCTGCGAACTTTTAGGTCGTAGAAGACTTGGGAATGATTTAAAATGCAAATTTCGCGCCATTTCAAAAATTCCCTAGACTGCTGAGAAACGGTTATATTATTTCAATTTAGTCTCATTCTCATGTTATGGGGTCCTACCACGCCCTCTTACTATTAACTCACGAGGTCCGAGCACGAACTATAAAACGCACCCTAGACTCAGGCGCTCATGCAACACACGATACCCGTACGTATGACAGGATGCTGGCTCATATCGCACCATTTTTGCTCAATTTCTTTCCAAGACCTGATTTGTCATAGTTATCGCATTTTTTCGGTTTTCGTGCAGTTAACGTATAAGATTCGTTTTATGGGTGTGGCTTTTGCAGTAAACCGTTTTTGCACATTATGAACAAGACAAAATGACCGTATCATGAGTCTTTAACGACCATAGAATCTATATAACATTTTTACTGGGCATTTATAAATAGAGTGATGCCAAATAAATCCGACCCTCCCCCTGAGATTTGCGTTTTTTGTCCTTACACGGTCATTGTGGCGATTCTTCTGTAGTTCACACTTACGTCATGGCGGACAGTTTAAAATTAGCAGGGAAACATTGCATTGCGCATTGGCGCTCCCGTTGCCACTGGTTTCCGAATGTGGTGGCAGAGGGATCTTGTGGTTTGTGATTTCGGTCCGTGAGGTATTTGGAACTATTTTATTAATCATTATAAGTTTAGCGAGTCGGTTAATATATTATCATTTAAAAAATCACATTATTTGGTTTGTGTTTGCAGAGGGAGCTTCTCCTGTTTCACATGAGCATACTTCGGAATGTTGAATGTATTGTAGAACTTACTTAAAATTAAATTAGATAAGGATAGGCGTCCATTTCATAATGTATTCTCTTTCAAATTATATTTTATAGTAATTATCGACTTTATTTGGTTTGTGAAAAATCATGGGGTGGTCCATTTTTTTAAAATGTGGTTCTTCTTGGTGTTTTATAAGGGGGATTTTTTTTTTTTTTTTTTTTTTTTAAGTTTTAAATTGATTTAAAACATATACCAATCTGTTCGGCTGGTCCTAAGGTTTTTCTAAAAAAGGTATAGTTTGCCATCTTTTTACGACCTCTTGTTTTATACAATAGGCTCAATAACAGTTTCAAGGGTCATTAGTTAAGAATGCTCCGATGTTTGGTGAAACTGGTTTTTAAAAATCGGTTCTTTTATGGCAACAACTAGATATGTATATAGAATCTGTGTTTTCGCCTTTCAAAGTTGAGACTTTTAAGATATGACAATAATGATCTCCCTAGGCCTGTGGACCACGGCCATATTGCCTCTTAATAATTATCATCAACACTCATTGACAATGCTATCCTGTATATTTTCGGCTTCTGTCAGTACGTAAGACGACAATTTGGGCATGGCACCATTTTTAAAACAACTGATGAATCTGACATTTTACCCCCGTTTGACCTTGAACCCGTTTGCCTTGTAACTCTTTACTATAACCCCAGATAAGGGCAAACTATACCTTCTGTAATCCTTGAAGGTCGAACATGATGGTATACTTTAAAACACATTTTGCCCCCGTTTCCATCATATATTTTGACCCCCTGTATAAACCTTGCGCCCCCGATTTAACATCCAAGAACACATTTTAAAAAATGACCCCATGATTTTTGGAATCCTCATAACAATTTGTTTTGAAAAACCTTAGTTGCAAGGTTGGTATATGAAATTTTCAATAAAACTAAAAGTTCCACACATTTACTAATCGTTGTGCCGAATTTAGTACGAATAGGACTATTAAACATTAATGCAAATTGATTATGAATGGGCTGCTTAGGAATGACTCACACCAGAGCGATTTTGTGTGAATTGTTACCCCGGTTATATTATTTAGCACCATATTGGGTAGTTAGGTCTTTGGATAATCAGCAATCATGGCGTAGGTTGGTTGCAAGTGCGTGTTGTGTGTGTGGTGTGTGGGGGGGGGGGGGGTCTAGTGTAGTGTCGAAGTTTCATGATATTTTAATTGTATTGATATTATGCGCTGGTCAATATTACATATATTTGATGAATTTGAGGTAACCTATTAGTTATCGCAGTAGTCTATGTCATATTGTATTTGATTATGTCAATGCTATGAATAATGTGAGCAGCTCGCTCTTTTTATCACATAGGTCGAAGATACAATGTGGATAAACATAAATATTTTGGAATAGTACATAACTAGTGCCTGTAAATGTGAACGTATTAATTTAATTTAAATTAACTACACATGTCTTTGGTAAGGTTTAAAAACCGTTTATTGTAAATTATCGTTTGAAATTGTCCGATCAGAATCATATCGTTCATAGCAGTTATTTTATAAACTGTTCTGTGAGGTATTAATTTGCACTAACCATACTTCACGATCGTATTGATAAATCCCATTACACTTTGTATTGTATATTATGATTAAAGTGAAGGCGTTGTGAAGGAAAAACATTGCAATTAATTACTATTTGATATCAGTTATTATGAGAGCTTGATTCAGTCTACCACAGGAATTAATCTATAAGAGCTTGACTCTGTCTAATCAATACGAAATGGAATCCACTGTAATGTAATTTCTCTGCAAGGCAAGGTATCTTGCCAGGTGTTGGTTGTTATGACATGGCATTGTGTTTATGTTAGTTTATCCAATCAAAGTTGACTTTGATTACTGTGGTTGGACCAATCAGGACAGTATGCCCGAGTCATTAATATTGACAGCATGTGTGTAGCTTCAACTTGTCTATGGAACAGTCGAAACGTCTGGAAGGCCAGTAGCCACCGGGTTACAGTATTAGTTCGCGGGCAGCCCAACCCCAACATCCACGTGGTATACCAGACGGAAGAGCCCAGGCTTACAGTGTCGTTCAGCACGGTTTAATGCTCTGATTTATAGGCCTACCCAGCGTCATCCCAGCATGGGTTTAACAGCTTGGTTATACCAGCAGTTACTCGAGCATGGATTGCGAGGCTGGAGAAGGTCAGTTCCCGGCGACTCGAGCTTTGGACACGAGACCGGAGACAGCCTGAGTGAACTAACATAACGGGGACATATGGGTATTGGCATGATACCTGGATTGACCAGCGTTATTTCTAACCAGCACTACTGACGCGTGGATTTCCAGCGACTTTGGAGCTTGGAGGAAAATTGAGGCTTGGAGGAAATCTTGGAAAACAGGCTGGTGGCTCCGTAAAAATATCGTTTTTTGTTTGTGAGATGCAAGTTGCAGCGTTCATGCAGTACCACCTGTATACATTGTCTACATATATGAATTAGAATTCGTAATCGAATTTCACATGTATTGTGTATGGCGCACATAGCGCCTAGCAGCTGAAAGCGCCTTTCAAACCAACACAACAACAACAACACAACAAGTCCGAACGTGCCGGTTATGTTAGTGTACGCGCAGCCCAATCCACACCTCCACGTGGTACCTGAGGATAGGCAGGCTCACCGGTGTTGTTCCAGCCCGGTTTAATGCTTTGAATTATTGCTTATCCCTACTGAGCAGGTCCTAGCGACTCGAGCTTTTGATATCGCCGGAGATGGCCTGGTGAGCTAAAGGGGAAAGATGGGTACCAGGCTGGGATACGGCTGTGTCAGCATAGACATAGTACCGGTATAGTTGTGGTGCGGCCTATTACCACAGCGGTTGATCAGCCTGGTGTGTGGCTCCCAAAACGATTACAGTTTTGTGTTTGAGATGTTGCAAAGTACAACTTAACACCTGCCTACATTGTATACTGATGTGAATTGAATACGTAACTGTAGGTAGTACATTGTGATTGGCGCACACATCCATTGTTGCTGAAAGCGCCATTCAATCTAATCAACCCAACCAAACAACAGTAGCTTCACGTGAGTTTCGGAGGTGGTGATAGGTTACATGTTGTTTGATAGTGCAGACTCAGTATGATTTTTATGATTTTATATGCTGCATCAAACAAGTGGTTTTATGGCCGAGTCCGATGTATACAATAAAACCTTAAACAGTTGAAACCAATCTTATTTGTTACGTTGTGTTACATTTCATGCCTGGTGATTTATTGTGAGGGGATGTTTAATTATTTCACCCTACAGGCATCTATATGATTTCGAGGGATAATTCGATTAGAGATTAGAGTATGGCACTTGAAGTGTTTATATTAAGTGGCGCACCCATTGGAGGTACTTTCTCGTTGACCGTGCGTATGGTGTGCGACGCAAGGGACAGGATCCCTTGGCTTAACAACGAGGGGGTGGCTGACAGATATCTAACATGATTGCCAGACATCTCATTATAACAAAATTTCCCGCTTAAAGGGATAAGCAGCGATTGCTAATCCGCAAACATCGAAAAAATCATCCAAAATTCATATGTTATATTGTTGTTACTGGCATTGATAGCGAACATAAACTGCAAAGTGGTTGGCTGAAATCCGTGTATCAAATCAGGCAGTACTTCTTAATATGATTCTGTAATTTCTATACGCGTGCCTATCAAAATTCCGACTTGAGATCAAAAAAAGCCTTCCCCGGTGAATAGCACCACGGCAGATTTTCAGCGTTGATAATGTGCCACCATGATCAATTACAGGTTTGACCTCAAACTATATTGACATTTGTTTATTCTGTACTGGTGTAAACCACAATCAGCTGTTTAGTGCAGATTTTGAGACGCCGTTGCTGTATGGTCTATTTGCGGGAGACGGTTTGAGAAATTTCCCTCAAATCTTTCACTATTTGTGGTTTGTTTCTACGTAAAGCAGTTATATGGAATGGTACACACTTATCCCTGATTTATAAGTTAAAACAAAGGCATCCCCAATTCCTCGATTATCGCTGCTAATCCCTTTTAACCCGACAGGATGTGGATGCCAATGAAGCCAAGCATGGGAGGACCATGATGTCAAACATTGGATGCCATAATGGATGGTCACATGTTGGATTACAATGACGTAAAACATGGATGCAATGATGTGCTATAGGTGCCATGATGGTTAAGCCATAAGGATGCATGATGATGGGCTGCTTTGAGGCATGTGCTCACTCTTATTAGCCGTTTCTGAAAATCTATTAAATAGTCAATGCTACTATATATGTGTATTGGTGATACTATGTTGTATGATTGTTAAAATTGTTTACCCAGTGTGGTATGCATACAAGCATACCTACGGTATCATGCGATTATTAACCGGTAGCTGGCCCGCGGCCGAGATGAGGAACCCGTCAAAATCAGAAAGTGGAACGTTTATCGTTAGCCATTAGGTTACACCCCACTAACTCACTTACACACAGTAGTTCGATGGGCAAAATGGCAACTTCGCATGTTTTTTACATTTTAAAACTCTCACAGAGGAAGTACCACAACATCATTCCCAAAGTAAAGGTTAAATCACCCAAAATAACAAAATTTTGAAAACATATGAGGACCAAAACAATTTTTTAGTTACGATTCAACAAACTCGCCCGATGTCAAGACCGGCAACCCAAGAGTTCTGATAGTCTCCAAGCTGTAATTTGCAAATCGATTTGGAAATTGATGACCGCGGAGTAAATTGCTCAAATTCACTGTCCAAATGCCGTCTTAGGTTTGAGAAACCATACGCATCTACTACCATGCAATCTGAAATTTCATCACTTTCTTAATATAACCATGCTTTTCAGACATTTTAAATCCTTTTTCCTGATGCCATGCAAATAAAAGTATTCCACCCAAGATTTTTGATCTACGACAGCCAGTTAGGGTGTAGAAACCATAGGGTCATTACTGTCCTATTTTGACGTGTTGCGAACATTTTGACGTGTTACTTTCTAAAGTAACATTTACTTTCCTGAATGACACGTCGATTTATATTAACCAACAAATTATTCTTTTTTTTCAATATACCAATTATACTTTCGGATATTTAACATTTTAAGTTAGAAAATGACATGTCTATTTTGAAAAAAAAAAACATGATTAATTTCATTGTTTGACATGTTAATTTAAAATTTCATCTAATTGTTGATATACAAATACATGTTTTTCTGTCTGTCCCGTAGGGTCATAAGGCATACCATATCGACATGTAAAGTCTTTTTTACGTGTAAGTTGTGAGTAAAATGTTTCTTTTTGAATGCTACATTTTCCGAAAAGACCACGTAAGAAATCAGATACAACTACATAAATACAACAACATCAATGTTTCCTTTATTTGAAATTGAACCTAATGATAGCTCGTTAAAATTTTATCACATAACTTTAAAAATTACTCGTTGTTTTAGTAACAATCAGTGTTCATTTCGAATTTTACACGTAAATTTTAAATAACACGTCATTTCTATTTACGTGTAAGTTTTGAATTAACACGTTACTTTTTAAAAAAATGACATGAACATTTTTTGAAAGATCACTTGAGAAATCCGGATACACGACAAAAATTTACAATCAAATTTGTCCTTTTATTTGAATTTGACCAATGATAGCGCGATAAATTTTATCACGTAACTTTAGAATTAACATTTTGTTTTAGGAAAATAACGTGTTCCTTTCCAATTTACACGCGTAAATTTAAAATAACACTACTTTCGAAATAACGTGTAATATAACACGGCATTTCTAATTTTACACGTAACTTTTAACAAAAATAACACGTCATTTCGTATTTTACGTGTAAGTTTGTGAAGTAAACATTTACTTTCTACAATAATCATGACATTTCAAAAAAAACATGTAAGAAAAAAGGCTAACATGACATAAAAACAACACAATCAAAGTCTTCCTTTATTATTTGAAATTGCCCAATGATCACTCGAACATTTTATCACGTAACTTAAATTAACCCAATGTTGTTTTAGTCAAATAACGTGTTATTTCGATTTTTACAACGTAAAAGTTAAAATAAAACACGTCATTTCTTATTTTACGTGTAAGTTTGGTGAATTATCATGTTATCTTTTTTAAAATGACATCCCCACATTTTTTGAAAGAACACGTAAGAAATCAGGATACACGACAAAAATACCCCAATCAAAGTCTTCCTTTATTTGAATTGCCAATGATCACTCTATAAATTTTACACGTACTTAAAATTAACATGTTGTTTAGTAAAATTAAAGGTTATTTCGAATTTTACACGTAAATTTAAATAACACGTCATTTCTTATTTTTTGACGGTAAGTTTGTGAAGCTATATGTTCTGTTGTTAAAATGGACATGACAGTTTTTTAAAAGAACACGTAAGAAATCAGGATACACGACATAAAAAACACCCAATCCAAAAGTCTTCCTTTCTTTGAAATTGGCCAATGATAGCGCGATAAATTTTATCACGTACCTTGAATAACATGTTTGTTTTTAGTAAAAATAACGTGTCATTCCAATTTTTACACGAATTTAAAATAACACGTCTTTTCTATTTTCGTGTACATTTGTGATGTCACTATGTGTCCTTACAAACCCCCTGTCCCACGTATCTTCACCTTCATGATCTACGCTGAGGTAATTCGTGATATTGTTCAAAGTACGTGTGAGTAGTTAATTTATATCCATTTACATAGCATTCGCTCTCACTCGGATTGAGACCAATTCACCATTTACTTATCTTCACAACCACCACCCCACGCCGAGTAATGCCCTGACTGTTTTCCCATTTTCCACTCAAAATCCGCCACTCAATCGCTGCTTTGTCTTTTTATTGTTCCGCTTTGTGATGATTTTGTCGGCCCAGACAACCCTTATTCGCTGATCCCCACATTTTTGATGTTAATCCTTCCTTTGGGCTGGATACCTCATGTAAAAAGTACACACAGCTCAGTTACAGGTGGGTCCTTTTGTGAATTGTACAGGGGGTATAGGGAGACAAGAACTTACCATTAATCCCTGTGCATTTCTGATTGGAAGGTTAGTTGGCTATTTTTGGTATGAATGGGTAAATCAGTTGAACTTTATTTTTCCTTGCATCTCAGGTGACCATTTTTTATTACCAGATACAAGAATTAACAGGAAATTAATGCTTAAGGCAGAGCAGCCCTCTGTTTGATATTCTGTTGGCCAAGCTCAAAGTCTGAAACAGGGCTGTGGAAACGGGCTTTGTATTTAGACGATGTTGTCTGCACACACAATGAGCGTGACATAGGTAGCATGAATGTGTAGTATGTTGCTATTTTGCACTTTTAAGGACACTTCTTATTTCAAAATGGTAAGTTTTGTAGGTGAACTTATATCTGTGGTGCTATGTGCTGTGGTGTTTTTGCTACAAGTGTTATAATGATGATTAAGAGGACTAAATCATGATCAACATACGCCCACTGTGTACACAGTTGTTACAACCGGCTACCATGAAACAACAAGTACACTAATCAGTGCATGTAAATGATCAGTACCCGACTTGCGTTCCATGGACATGTTATGCCCATCCCGATTTCATGGAGTTTCATGAAACTGTGGTGCCACTAAACAATTTTAAAGATGAAATCTGATCACTTATTG
The DNA here is from genome assembly GCA_023653785.1 of Ophioderma brevispina. Taxonomy (NCBI): domain Eukaryota; kingdom Metazoa; phylum Echinodermata; class Ophiuroidea; order Amphilepidida; family Ophiodermatidae; genus Ophioderma; species Ophioderma brevispina. The sequence continues at coordinate 13,052 of JAMKCH010015496.1, forward strand.
TGTTTTGTGAAAATGGGAATGTTTGTTATACTATAAGGTCCCATGCATGGTTCGATTGCTAAGAGCCTCGTCCCCAGGACCCCCAGATTTTACCGGAACTTCCGAGTTGTCAAAATTGTTATCAGAACTTCAACAGAAGAAAGCTACTATTTTATCTCATTGACCCGTGAAATCTTAGGGGCTGAAGGTGTTTGGGTGTGGATAAGGTGCAAAATATGCCCCATTTGGTCAACCATGGCTTATTAATTTTTACAGTGTACTCATTGGGGATTACACAATATGTTTTTAGCTCCCACTTAAAAAACAATTGAAAAATATCGGCACAAAACTTAACAGATGGGGGTGTTTGGGGTGGGGTAAAGGGGGATAAGAAGTGATGATTGCTTAATTCAAAATATCAAAAAACTCAATATTAATATTTTTGCATTTGTGTTACTGGCATGACTATGCGAACATAACCTGCAAGTCGTTGCCTTGAATCTGTGTATTAAAGACCACGGCGTTACTTTTAATCCGATTCTGTAATTTCTTATACGTGCATATCAAATTCTGAGTGAGATCAAAAAACCCCTTTCCGGTGAATATCCCGGACTTTAAGTTGGGGGCTATAGTAGAAGTCAAATTGGTTTCAAATCACTGCGAACACAGGCTCATTTGATGACTGTAATCACCTTGATCCCACTTTCGAGAAAAAATGAAAACAACGTGCGAACGAAAAACCAGGGGGGACCCATCGCAAATCCAAAATGGCTGCCAATTGTAAAAAATTTTATTTTTGACCCATAACTCAATTAGTTTTGTTCCAAATTGCTTAATTTTGGTGGTCAATACCCATGTTTGGGGTTAGGAATCATGCTAGCAACTTCATCCACCAAGCATTCCGTTTTCTTGATGAAAATGCCATTTTTGCTTAAACTTGAACTTTGAGGGGCTTTTCCCATAAAAATGCACGCATCCAATGATATGGTGATTTAAATTCAAAAAGTTTAAGAGAGTTTTATTATGAAAACATGCCTTAAAATTGATTTGTGTGGTGTTTGTGTTTTACAACTGTCGGCCTTTTAATGTCATTAAAATGCCTCCATTGAAACCCACACGTAAGAAAGTTCGTTGAACCCTGTACATTCCAATGGAGTGTTTTGTCAAATTTTAAGTAGGCCATGGGAAAATGGTTTAAGGGTTACACAGCTCAATCTTCGAAAAATGATGCATCAACAATTCTAATGATGGCATCGCTGTCCACTTTTAGGCTAAAACTTGCCATATCGAGAAACGAAAAGTCGTGGTGTGAGATAGAAATTGCATAGATTGATTCCTTGCAGGCCAAACAACATGGGTTATTGCCACAAAAATGATGAGGATTGATTAAACAAAAGCTTATCAAGTTATGGTCAATAATATGATTGTGGCCTAAAGTTGGCGGCGCCATTTTGATTTTCGTTGGGGGCACCCTGGTTTCGCAATTTTAATTTTTTTTCTTCGAAAAAATGGGATATAAGCATCAATAAAGTCATCATTTTAGCATGTGTTCGAAGTGATATGAATCTATGACCCAAATATGACCCTCTATACGCACCTCATACTTTAAGTGTGATAATTGGGCACAATCAATACCCGGATCAATATAGTTTTTTTGACCCTCAAAACAAACATTGATTTTTGTTTATTCTGTACTGCTTAAACTACCATCAGATGTTTAGTGTAGATTTGAGATGCCCCGCTGTATTGGGTTCTATTGCGGGAGATGGATGACAAATTTCCTCATATTTCTTTTTTTCACTATTGGTGGTTGGATTTCACATTAAAAGCAAGCCGCAATACGGAATTGTACCCCCACCAACACCACACTTATCCCTGATTTTATAGTTAAAGCCACTATCAGTATTTTTTTCAAAATTCAAAATGGCCCATTTTGTCTAAAATATTGCTAGTGTTAGGGGTCATATCTAACAACTTATATATTTTATTGTGAAAAACAGACACTTGGAATTTTAAAGCGGTCTGCAGAGTCATTTGCGACGAATTTCTGGGCCTTAAAAAAGTCGGATCCCGACTTTTATTAGTAAACAAAGCATAAAAATCATAAATCTTGACAACTACGACAGTGTATGCTCAGCCATGATAGGGGTCCTTTTATACAACAATTCCAATACAAAACCAATGCCAAAAAATTGGACTGAGGAAAAATAGGGGGCGCGATTGGTTTACATGCTGAAGAAGTTCGCTGGATTAGCGGCTTAAACAATGCATTTCCACATTTTTTCGATTCTCTAACATATCGCTGCTAATCCATTAAGAAAACAATTTTCAAGATAACTTATTCAAACGGGTCTCCCCCTTTAAATGTTTGGCCACCCATGACGTATTTGGCACCCTAACTCACGGACGGAATAAAATAAAGCTTTGTAACGAAATAAGTACATGATGCGAAGGGTTTATCTTGGTCAACTGTGACATCTGCATGGGATGGCCAAACAGATATTGCCCAGGGAATTTAGAACTACATCACGTTTGTAAATATGCAGCAGTTTAAACATTGGTTCATTCTTATTCGTGCCAGATGGCGGTTGCCAGGCGGGGGGGGGGAATGGGGGCAATTGATTTGCCCCCCCCCCAAATTTTTTCTTGGCCCCCCCCCCCAGTTTGCCCACCCTGGTAGGAAAGAAAAAATGAAGGGATTTCGGGCAAAAATTTCAGTGAGTTGGGGGCCAAAAATCACGCTTTTGGGCCAAATTGGTTTCTGAAAAATTTCAATTTTTTCATATGTTGCCCCCCCCAGAATTTCATTTTTCCCCCCAAGATTTTTCAACTTTGTCCCCCGTTTGCCCCCCCAGAAAAAGAGGTCTGGTGCCGCCACTGTTCTGTGCAAGCTAGTTTAATAATATGGAGCGCCGGTTTTCCCCTGGTCAGGCTTTTGCCCTGAGAAACACAAGGCTGCAGGTGCTACGTGCAGGAGCAACGTTTAGTTTTACCCACTATGTTATGGGGTTTGGGATTCAAACCATGTCGATGGTTCTTCAGAATGAACAAAATGCATTGAAGGCACATGCGTCCACACATTTTTAATACTGTGCATTGTAAACAAATGTAGACATACTGGATGCGTGTTGAGTTGATCATTTGAATATCCTTTAACAATTAAATTGTACGTATATATCAACAATTGAGTGCAACTTTTGCTGGCAACAAAAAAACTCCAAAGAAATGTCTCAAAAGTTAATGATAATTAAGACCCTTCTCGCATATTAATTAAAGATAAATTGACAGGAAATAATTTATATATGAGGCAAATTAATGATTGCAATACAGAGTGAGGTTTCGGCTATATGCACCAGGCATGATATATTTAAAAATGAATGCATCGATGTGATAATAAACATGAACCGCTTGCATCTCCACAGCAGAATGCATTATGTACGTCCAAAATTTGGGCAGAATATCATATTGTATCAGGTGAAGAGTCTTCTGCAGGCACATTTATGGAGTTTGGGTCATATATCGACTTTTGGCATCGGTACAAGCACCAAATCCCACGAAGGCACTTCTACAACCGGTTCTAGCGTTGAATGCCACCGTTCTAACACGCAGCAAACGCACGACCGCTATAGTAAGCGTTTTACACGAAATAAAAATATTCTTTAATCCTGGAGCGCGCGAGAGACCCCGAAGATGTGTGCGTATATTTTGCGGTTTAGTGCAGTGCTGGAATGCACTTAAATGTATGGGTTAAGTTTTTCAATGAAAGTGAGGATTTTGGGGTGAATTTCATCGGGACCCCATATTTTTTGGTTTATTAGAAAGTTGCAGTGAGTGCACAACTTATTATCAAAAAATAAGGCAACATTTTGAGACTCATTTGGTTTGCTATCCTAGAAATGTTATGAAAATATATTTTTCCCATTGGGTGAAAAATGTGTATTTTTATAATTGATTTCAAAAAACACCCTTCGGGGACCACACGATGTTTTCTTTATTTTGTCGTTCATGTATCGATCAAGCCATATTTATGTGAAGTTTGAAGAGGAAATTACGGCGGGGAATATCCCAAACCCCTTTAATAATGTGACGGACCCTCTGATGCAAAAACACTTATTTTAAAGAACCCTTTGTTTCGGAGATATTTGCGATTTGTTTCATTTACACACATTCTCTATGAGCCACTGATAACGTGTATCTCCCGCACAGTACCAATTTAGATCCATATCTTTTGCAACTGTGACACAGACACACCGTGGAAGGAACTTACGGGACCGCAGTAACTTGATCTTGGTTCGAGCCTTTTTCAAGGCAGTCGAGTCTGAATATGAACTTATCTCGCCAGCGAAACTAGCGTAAGCAATAGTAATTTTGGCCAATGCTGTATTTGTATAGCCATAGCTATCAACACTGGTGTCTGTGGTTTAGCCGCCAGCTCGGCAGAACTTGAGCGATTTGAAGTAACAATTTCTATTTGAATATACTTTGTTCATCACAAATTGGCAAGACTCTTGGACACCGCGACATGGATCAGAATAGCGCGGGTTTCGTATCTGTAAGCAACACTACCGCAGCGATCGCAGTGCGTGATGTCTGCGCGGACGCAAGCTTGTGTAAAATGAATTACTTTCACGCGCGCGAGGATAAACAAAACCCGAATAATTTTGCCTATAGGTGATTTAGTACAGAGCCATTTTGTCGACAAAATGGCGTTCGTTCAATTTGGTGTTAAAAAGCGATTTCTCAATTGATTTTATTGACTTTGAAGGGTGAAGATCAATGAAACATGTTGCATTTTTTCTAAAACAGTTTTGACCTTCAAATCCAAGATGGCCGATTGTGGGGAAATTCAGAGATTTGTATTCATTATATGGGTCTTCTTGGCATGTTACTACTTACAACTACCATTGGTAATGATCATAAGAAATAATATGCCAGTTTTTAGGACACCTGGGAATGTATTTCTATGTTTTTTCCAACCTATTTCACCTTTCAAAATGGCTACCATTTAGAACAAAATGGCCGCCATTACCGTTACGATGTTTAATAATTGGGTTAAATACCCTTTCATCAATTGCTGGTAAACTTACCAGACAAAGCTAAGAAATACATCATAAACAACTAGAATGATATATGTTTTTCAGCTATTTCCAGTTCAAAAATGGCCGCCTATTACCTTCATCAATTTTTAAATGGGTTAAAAGGTCCTATTTCACAAATTGCTATTAAACCAACCACACGGGGCTAGAATACATCATAAAACAACTGGAATGCTTTTTCAGCTATTTCTCTGTTCAAAATGGCTGCCATTTAGTTCAAAATGGCCACCATCACCATTATATAGTTAAATATTTAGGTTGAAATGTTAGGTTTCTCTGCCACTTGGTAAACATGGCAAATTAAGTTAGAATATACCATAAAACAAGGCTGAAATGAAACCATTGACATTAGAACAGAAATACGAAGCAAGTTAACTAACACGAACAATTGTGCAGCAATTACCAATAGTGTAGCAAGCTAAAGAGACAAGCCCAAAAGTCAAGCAACCACAAAGAACTTAGAAATATGAGCAATTAGGAGCAAAGAACTATATAGAAGCAAGCCATACAAGAACAATAACTAGCCAAATAAAGCAACTGCATAGCCAAGCAAATCCCAACTAGAAAGAACTTAGAAATAAGACCAAATAGAATAGAAATAAGAATCAAGCAAGCTATCAAGAACTGTTATGCAGCAAGATAAACCAAATTATATGTGTAGCAAGATAAAGAGACAAGCCTCAAATGCCAAGTAGCCTGCAAACAAGAAAGAACCTAGAAATATGAGCAATGATGTATTGAGATGAATTGAGAAACCAGATGAATCGAGGAACCACGAACAAGAAGAGGCAGATACCTTGCTACTACTTCATGCGTGTTCAATTCAAGGCGATGCAGAGATAGTTGTACACTCACCAGGTACTGACGCGTTCTTGATGATGATATCTTTGTATCCAAAGCTACCTAAGAATACATTTTCTTCACTGAAACGGGAAAGAAGAAGAGGAAGATACCAATGGAACCCATATATGAGAAGCTAGGAGCCAAGCACGCTTCAGCACTTCTTGGTTTCCATACCTTTACCGGCTCAGATATGAGGGGAAATTTGCTGGCAGGACCAAGGAAGGGTGTTTTAAGATATTCAAGTCCTGTAACGATGATGAAATCCTTAATGCATTGGCACAGCTTGGTCAGGGGAAAACCTTCATTCTCAGGAGATTGTTTCTCAGTTGCAGACGTTCGTCTGACTACTGTACAAGTCCAATGTGCACACTAAGGTCAAGGAGCTATGATGTTTTTGTGCTCCAATCGTCAAGCTGAAGGAGAAAGTCTTCCCCCAACTGAAGGATCACTAGTCCCCCATATTTATCGTGCCCACTACATTGCACTGATATGGGCATCATCACCAATTAGTCGACCGGGTCTTCCTTCACCAGATGAGTATGGATGGATACTCACCGATGCCCACTTTGTTCAGAGGAACAGTTCATTGGTAGAACACCAGCGCTGTCACCTTCGGAGCCTAGTTTTATCCGTTTTAAGATAAGCACTCCTGATATATCTCCCTCTGTGAAGGTAACTTAAGGGGGCCATCTACCCTCAATCCGTGCGGAGCAGAAGAATTCTGAGTTTTCTTAATTCTGAATTCTCACTACTTTCAGCTCTATTTTTACTTTTTATTTGGTGTGTGAAAATCGGACATTTCGTGTTTTCCCCCGTCCGATGATAAAGTTGATCAAAGTGCATGTACCACGCAAGTAAATACTATTTTATCTGTTTTATTGTGTTACAAGCAGATAATTTACTTTTTAGCTTATTGTTTTTCAAGCAGTGATATTTAAGAAAAATGCCAAAATCAATATTAATTTTGGCTAATTTGTTGATTATTTCCTGATATTTTGGTATTAATAATTTAGCATATTAATGTAGATAATAAATTTGACCATTTTCAAATCAAAACTGCAATACATTTTATAAATTAAAATTAATTAAGTGTTTCTAGAACTTAATTGCCCTATATCTTTTTTTGAATTTTCGGACAACTGCCAATTTGCCCCCCAAAAATTGTTGCACTTCGAATGGTTGTATGACCACGAAAACTTGGCACAAATGTAGGTTTTATAATGCTCTTGCAACTTAATGGTAGGATTTTTGCATATCTGTTTACGTTTTGTTTTAAGCCCTTCAAAGTCAAATCCAGCAAGAAAAAGTCAATTTTTCAGAAATCGGTTGTCATGGGCAACAAGGATTAAAATTGAAAATGTCTCCGCATTAGGTTGGCAAAGGTGACCCATGTAATTACCTGGATTAGCAGACAACTGGTAAAAACGACCCTATTAGTACTAATTTGGGGGGCAAAATGTGATATTTGTTTGACCAATTCAGCACATTTGAACCTTTAACCCCAGATCATTTGGCATAGAGTATACGAAATTTACCAAATAAATATAATTTTCTGAAACCCTAGTCAATTTTGCTTTGTAATGATAATAATAAAAGCAATATTGCAAAAATGTCAACTACTTCTACCCTGCTTTTCAAAATCAATCACCTCAAAATGAGGGGAGATGGCCCCATAATAGGGAAAATCACTTTTGCAATATCTCTTTGTCTAGATTAGTGTGTTCTATGGTCTCTGGGCTTGGACCCGACTTTCTTTGGTGGGTTACAACATGGTTTTGTGAGCGCTTCAACCATTCCACTTCCTCAGAGCATATTGCCGGAGTTAGTTATAGCTCCATCTGTCGGAATGCCTTGAGCTTCTGCTGAGGCAGATAACATAGCTCGCTGGAGTGCAATTGGCTGCTGTATCGGGTACTAGCCTTCTTTACCGTCAGGAACGCCCATAGTATGACTGATGATGCAGAAGGAAACCTCTGTTTCCTACTTGTAGTGGTCGACCATCCTCTGCTTTCACAGTCAACCACGAGATCTTGGTATTTGCAATTATTTCTATAGCATATGCATTGGATAGTTCCCTCTATAGGGACGGTCAGCTCTATGATGATCACTGTCTTGTTTTTGGTCGAAAAGATGGTGATATATGATCTCTTACCTGTCTCAGTCATTTATTATGGAAACACTATTTGTTTGTGTTCCTTAGCCATCAGGATAGCGTCAATGGCTTCTCAGAATGTTGGTGGTTTTGTCTTGGCATTGGTAAGAATGGATTCCGAGAGGGTGTACCACCAAGCTGTGGGCGAAGGCTATTTAGAAGATGAGTGGCAGTTCGGATTTCTCAGGTGCGATGTTTTTTTTTTTATTTGCCTCTACGACGTTACGGTGCCAGATTTCAGTGTTTGGTCACGGGCGCCCCGCAAGGTTGTATCTTCTGCTTTGAAAGAGTAGCTACAAAATTGAGGAGGTGGAATGTACCACTGACGATGATGGCATAATTGGCAGAGTCCAAGATTGGGCATGCCCTACAGCTTCAGATGGGCAGGGGATAGAAGTTGATCATGGATTGCATTGATGTGGAAAGATAGCAGCTCTGGCGTCCAGACATACAAACTTTTCTTCCAGGAGGTGTCGACCTGCATGACAGACTCCCAGTTCAACCACTGCCCTTGTTTCGCACATCCGTAAAGGTAGACCAACATGTCTTCCTCATCTACATCTGTTATTAGTCCTGTGAGACATTTCCTTTGTTCTTGATGTCTCATGTCTTTTATCAGCTTTTGGTTCTTTTTGTACCAAAGTCCGGCTCTATCCGTCTGACCTCTAGCTATTTCATTTAGAATATATGCTGTTCTTTCTGTTCTAATTCTTCTATACCATTCCATCTTTTTGGCATTCATCTTTGTTACTTTCCATGCATTTTCTGTAGAGTGTCTGTGTACTTCCATCTTAAGATGTTTGAATGCTCCAGCACCACAAGCCATAATCAAACTAGTAAAATGTGGATGAAAGAAAGAATGTGGCTCTGGAAATTGCACCTGTCGACTCAACAAGTTGCCCTGCACTGAAATCTGTGGCTGCCTTCAATATGAATGTCACAATTGTAACCTTGTAATAATGTCTTCAGTTGCAACTTTGAAAATGTGACACATTTTCGTAAAATGGACGTTGTGTTGACGATATTGATCACAATGGAGCAAGAAAGGTGTCAAAATTTGCAGAACAAAACAGACTATTGATAATTATCATTTGATGTTTTTGTACATAGACCAATGGTTTGTAACTTATGGGGTATTTAGACATGCTGCGTTACTTTTTGGTGGTCTTTAGATGACGACTAATGAGGCTATGGGTTTTGACACATTTCAAATTTACCATTGATTCAGTAACTCATGTTTATTAAGAGCATTATCACATAGGACAACTATGGTGATATTAATTATTGACTCAAGAGACAAGATTAAAAAAAAAAAAAAAAAAAATATGCTGTTCTTTCTGTTCTAATTCTTGTATACCATTCCATCTTTTTGGCTTTCATCTTTGTTACTTTCCATGCATTTTCTGTAGAGTGTCTGTGTACTTACTTCCATCTTATATGTTGAATGCTTCCCAGCCCACAAGCCATAATCAAACTCGTAAAAATGTGGATGAAAGAAGAATGTGGCTCCTGAAATTGCACCGTCGACTCAAACCAAGTTAGGCCCTGCACTGAAATCGTGGCTGCCTTCCAATATGAATGGTCACAATGTAATGCATATGTTTAACAAATACAGAACCCCAACCAAAAAGGTAACGCAGCATGTCTAATACCCCCATAATTTTTGACAAAACCATTGTGTTGTCTAAAACATAAAATTATATCAATAGTTTGTTTTCTTCCGTAAATTTTGGTACCCTTCTTGCCCCATTGCGATCAATATTGCCAACACAATACCCATTATAAGAAAATCCCTCCCTTTTTAAAAGTTGCAATAAAATGTATAGCCATATTGATTGCCATTCAGTAAAAAAAACGCATTCTTCCCGTGAAGTGTGTGTCACTTAATGCTTGGTTGTGTATTGTAACCTTGTAATAATGTCTTCAGTTGCAACTTTGAAAATGTGACACATTTTCGTAAAATGGACGTTGTGTTGACGATATTGATCACAATGGAGCAAGAAAGGTGTCAAAATTTGCAGAACAAAACAAACTATTGATAATTATCATTTGATGTTTTTGTACATAGACCAATGGTTTGTAACTTATGGGGTATTTAGACATGCTGCGTTACTTTTTTGGTGGTCTTTAAATGACAACTAATGAGGCTATGGGTTTTGACACATTTCAAATTTACCATTGATTCAGTAACTCATGTTTATTAAGAGCATTATCACATAGGACAACTATGGTGATATTAATTATTGACTCAAGAGACAAGATTCGTGGTCAAAAGGAAAGGAGCTGATTTCAATTCCTGGCAGATTTGATATAAATTTACCAATGTCTAATTGCAAGTTATAGCAATATTTTGTTGACCAGGCTCAAGACTCAAAATACGCTTACAATGAATAACTTGATCAAAAAAAAAAAAAAAAAAAAAATAACCTTGTAATAATGTCTTCAGTTGCAACTTTGAAAATGTGACACATTTTCGTAAAATGGACGTTGTGTTGACGATATTGATCACAATGGAGCAAGAAAGGTGTCAAAATTTGCAGAACAAAACAGACTATTGATAATTATCATTTGATGTTTTTGTACATAGACCAATGGTTTGTAACTTATGGGGTATTTAGACATGCTGCGTTACTTTTTGGTGGTCTTTAGATGACGACTAATGAGGCTATGGGTTTTGACACATTTCAAATTTACCATTGATTCAGTAACTCATGTTTATTAAGAGCATTATCACATAGGACAACTATGGTGATATTAATTATTGACTCAAGAGACAAGATTCGTGGTCAAAAGGAAAGGAGCTGATTTCAATTCCTGGCAGATTTGATATAAATTTACCAATGTCTAATTGCAAGTTATAGCAATATTTTGTTGACCAGGCTCAAGACTCAAAATACGCTTACAATGAATAACTTGATCAAAGTAGTTAGGACTGTTGATGTTGTGAGCTACATTAATGCATTTAGAAAAATATGACTGATCACGATTTCAAGCATCTAAACAAAGACTTTGTAATCACTAACAATGGGTACCCATAAAGTAAAACACTTTTCATGCCTATTGTTATTAACAACTAGATGATGGGGAAATGGATGCAAATTTAACAGTTTACCCGTTTTAACATATGTTATCAGTAATGCACGTGTACATGATGTTGAAGAA